>JACEGR010008473.1:0-36566 GCA_014170235.1 Listronotus bonariensis | reverse complement strand
GAATATTCCATATTTTAGCGAATTGTTAATAATGTGAACTAGTGGTTTTAAAATGGCCATTATGCAATATTTTAATAACGAGGTGGATATTTCGTCATGTCCACTACTAGCTTTATTTTTAAAGCCTCTGACGATGTCGCAAATTTCCTTGTCATCCACTAATATGAGCGGCATGGTGACATGACACCTTGAAATCTTTGTGGTAAATGGAATATTCTCCAGTTGATTTAATAATTTAGGAGCAGCTGTTGAAATATATTCATTAAACTTGTTTGCTACATATTTTTATTACCTACTATTCTAATGTCTTGTTTAGATTTCCTACCAGTTATATTATTAACTATAGCCCAGGTTGTCTTTGCTTTGTTATCTGAAGTAGCTATTTTGTTACAATAATGTCTTTGCTTAAATTTTAACAAAAGATTATCGTACTCACGTTTTTTTGTGTATATATATCTTTATAGCTCTGATCTTTGTTTTTAGTATATACAGATTATCTAGTTGTGTTTTGCATACTTGTATCTCTGGAATTTGTTGCATATATTTACTTTTATTGAAGTTCCTTATAGCTTGCTTTTTAATTGGAAAAGATTCATTAAAATCTATTAATAAGTCCTTCATAAACTCAGTCCATTGTTGGTTAACTAAGTTTGCTTTTATCTCGTACACCCGCTTCCATTTTCTAGATCTTAGTTTTGTTAAAAAAATGTTTTTATTGCGTTTGTTAAAATGTCTCTTTTCAACATGTGTTGAAGATAAAGGTTCTATAAAAACAGTTATTTTTTGTGCTGTGTGATCAGAGATATGAGTATGCAAAACTTTAGAAATATAATCGCCCTTATAGTTGGTTAGGATATTGTCTATACATGAACCACCACTAGCACTAATTCTGGTGACCTCAGATATCTTATGTTCCACATCAAAAGAGTGAACTATTGACAGCAGATCGGATAATTTTTTATCACTTGTTAGAAAATCTATATTAAAATCGCCAGCAATAATGACAGTACTATTATCAGAAGTGCTTTTTGTCAATAATTCTTCCATCTTATCGTAGAACATTTGCAGATCTCCAGTAGGAGGTCTATACACTGATACGACTACAATTTTTTTATTTCTTGTTTTTAATTCACAAGCACAACATTCTATTATTCCTTCCACACTAATAGTATTTATGTCCACTCTTACCTTACAGTTGATGTTATCTTGTACATAGATTGCACTACCACCATGCTTATTTTCTTGCGCCCGACAGAACGCAGTTACTAAACAAAAACCACTAATACCATAGTTTTCCAACTGTGTTTGGGACTTCCAATGTTCTGTTACGCACAGGACATTGCACTCCGCGTTTTCCTGCAGTAGTTCTTCAATTCGAGGAACACTGTTGCCAATTGATTGTAAATTTTGGTGTATCAAAGTTATAGAGTTAGCAGCGGTGGTTTTATTTACACACTCTCTGTTTGGCCTAAAAATCTCCTTTAATGTCGTAGTTTACGTTTCTTCTGGTCCTTTCCAATTTTAGTAAATAAGTTGGACATTTACGATCTCTGGCTGAGTGACATTTTTCAGTGTAGCCCATAAGGGTGCAATTTGGACATTTTAGTTTTGATGCTAAGCAGTTTTCAGCTCTATGTTTTTCTCCACATTTAAAACAACACTCTTCTTTATTGCAGTACTTGGCAACATGCCCAAAACCACAACATTTGTAACACATTGTCAGTGGTAGATACTCCTGTACATATGTGGACATCAGATCGAAGTTAATTTTCTCTTTTTTAAAAGCCATTTAGCAATCTTGGGCGTTGACTTTAAGATCCAGTTTTCTTTAGCAGCATTTCTACATGTTCTTTTTGCTACCACTTCTATCTTCGTTTCTGCTTCAATTTCCGCGTTTTTTATTTCAGGGTTTTGACGAATTAGCTCTGATACAAATTCATCATCAGTGTATCCTTTTTCAACTCCTGTTATCATGACCATTGGATCTGTTTTCTTTAGTTCCTTTATAGTTAGGTCTGTTCGATTTTCCATAGCTTTACGTAGTTTTTCTTGCTGAGATTTGCTGTGACTTTCAATTATAACAGATCCGTTTTTTGTTGGTCTAATGTTTTTAAAAACGCCCTCAGTATCTTTACTTTTTAAGTTGTCTTTTATTATCCTCATAGTTTTATCAATATCTGGACTTTGAGGCAGTCTCAGCACTGTTTCAATTCTATTGTTTGAAGGTGGAGTCGTCCAGGATATTTTTTGTTCACTTCTTGTTTGATTACCATTTTGAGATGTTGTTGTCAATTTTTGCTTGGATAATGCTGTTGCATAGCTTTTAGGTAGGGCATTATGTTTTTCGCTATTCGTTTCCAGTGCCAATTTTAAGGTCATATTTTCTTTTTCTAAGGATCCAATTTGATAAGCCATTTTCGTAAGAGTTTTAAGAATTTCTGAAGTTGCTTGCGTTATTGAATTGGATTCCCTAATTCCAAGCATAACCTCTCCACAAGGTTTTAATTTTGTTGCTTCTTCAATTTTTCAATTGACTGAATAACAAGCTCTATCATTTGGTCTCCTTTGTGTATATTCTTGATATTTATATCCATTTCTGAGCCACTCAACAATTTTTCCTCCAAATCACTCTCTATAATCAGCTGTCTTTTTTGCTTGAATCATTTGTATCAGGTGAATTTTCTGAGCGTGGTCTCTTCAAATTATTATCAGGGTCCCCTTGAGTATTTGGTGGCCACTCAAAATTGTCTCCTTTAGTTGTTGAGGGTGATCTTGCAATTGAGTTCCTAGGTCTAAAAACTTCTTCACCATAATTATCTTCAAATAAATTACTACAAGCATTAAATTCCCCGCCACTGGTGCTGCTTCGAGTTTGTTTATAGTCCTTATCAAGGTATGTTCTTATCTCCTGTTTTTTGTCGTTGGTCGAAAATTCCGTCGATTTAAAATTTAGAGATCCTATTGAATTACTTCTTTGTTTTTGGCTTTGTATTTTAAAAAAACTATCTTTTTTCGGGCGCCATGTTTCCCATCACTTGAATCACTCATTGCTAATTTTTTGTTTAATTATTCGTAGTTTAGACCGTATAAAACTGGAAAATCAATAATGACAGTAACTGACATTGACTGATTGCTAACGGAATTTTCTCCGACATTCGTCAATGACGTAATTTTTTGTCACTCTTGGATTTAAACGACATGAAGCGAGAACAACAATGTATGACGTAACAGTCAACATCTCTGAAAAGCTCTACCGGGTGTTGCATCGCGGGCGGGACATAGGAAATCCCATGTAATTTTTAATGGGATCAATTATTGGCTCCCTAATTATTTTAGAGAAAAGATTCTATCGGTGCTTATTGAAGAGCATGAACACCTACGTCCACTTGTAAACAGAAACTTTATAGTTTTCTTGTTGGCCCATTGCCAGTTAGATGCTAATATATTTTTAAAATGTTACATTATTGTCGCCTCATAAGGAAACAACAATAAAAATACCAGTTAGTACGATTTTTTGATAATAATAAAGCACTAAATTTCAAAATGACAACGAAATGTCACGCTAACTGGTATTTTTATTGTTGGTCATAAATATGAGGCGATAATAATGTAACAATTTTTAAAAATATATAAGCATCTAACTAGCAAACGGGTTAACCGAAAAATCTAAAGTTTTTACCATGGACGTAGATTTGCATGCTCTTCAATAAACTCAATAGAATTTTTCTCTAAAATAATTAGGGAGCAGTTACCCATTAAAAATTACATGGGATTTCCTATGTCCCGCCCGGCGATGCAACACCCGGTATATTCATGGACATGAGACTGGGCCAAAAAAATCGACTTTTTAGTTATTTTTTAAATATATCGAAAATATTGTTTGGGGTAACAAAAGAAAATATCCTGAAAATTTGAGCCCTTAATATTTATATTTAGAGGTCCCTAACTATCGAGGTAAAAAATTATGGGCACATATATCTTTAGAGAATAAAATTACCTACAGAAACCATTCATGTCTCCCCGTGGCCTAGTGGACAGAGCTTTGATCTTCGAAGCCAGAGGTCGGCGGTTCGATTCCCAGCGGGGAGACATATTTAAGTAGTAGTTATTTAAAGAATAACGACCGTGGTGGCACTACCGCGTTGTCTAAAAGGTGCTGTGAAATGCAACTGCATGTTTCAGTGCTTGGACAACGTTGACGGAACAGGGGAACGATGGGTTAAACATCTTATAACCCGACACCCACGGTACTCTGGTATTTAGGCATAGACCTTCGTGGGATGTCAAAAAAAAAAAAATATTAAAAATTTTCGCCAGATGAACCGTTAAATAAATATATAGAAAAACGACATAGATTCTTAAAAGAAATTTAATACTCTACAAAAAAGGTCTCTTAATGTTTTAAAATAAATCTTTTTTTTAAGTTATTCACAATTTAAGTTACAGAAAAAATTAAATTACTATTTTCTTCATTTTTTAACCAAGTTTTTTCACTCATTGAAACAAATTGATATATATGAAATCATCAAAAATCATAATATTATCAATCTTATCGCTTAAAATATCCAAGTTTCATAATATATCCAAACCTATTCTAGGTTAAGAGGATGCCGTAGCGCGTTAAATTAGCTTAAACGCGATTCGCTGCCGTTTTTAAATATTTGTTTTGAGAAAAAGTTGTACATAGAAAAGTTTCTTAAAATGATCCAAAGATTATCGGAAAGTTAATTGATTTTTGGTAATGGTAATAATCAACACATTAAATTTCCCAAAAATACAAAACCGTAAAAATAACCAACTTTCCGATAATCTTTGGATCATTTTAAGAAACTTTTCAATATACAACTTTTTTCTCAAACAAATATTTAAAAACGGCAGCGAATCGCGTTTAAGCTAATTTAACGTGCTACGGCATCCCCTTAATAGCTATTTGTTATACCAGAACATAGATTAACTGTCTTAGAGTAAGTTGGAGTAAGTAAATCTAACATATATTTTCAAAGTAAATCACATCTTTTTGACTGACTTTAAATAAAGATGCAGAAAGAATAGTTGAGCAATGGTCCGGAATACAAAAATCCTTCAAATTTTTTGTAGCCAAAATCTGCTTTTAAATTTTCATAACAACATTTTGAAACACTCTGTATAGCCTATAATTTGTAAAGCTGGATTTTACAAAGTAAACAACCTAAAAATGTACTTAAAAATACTTAGGTCTGGTTGTACCATATCAACTTAAGCTATGGTTCAGTTGAACACAACTGGTACTTGAACCTGCTCTTCTAAAATAAATTGCTGCTTTTTAACACGCTTTTATTAGCTTGGGTTGTATGTATGTATGTATGTATGTACGGAATCTTTAAGCTTAATTTTCACCAACTTCCAGCAATTCGATTTCTTTGAAACTTTGCACACGTATCAAGGACCCATGACAATGCAATAATCTGCAAACAGTATCCCGTTATCCTGATTAGGATCGCCAGGATAAATAAATTCCTTTATAGATTTTCTGTAGGAGAGTAACAGAGAAAGAGCTAGTGCGCGATCTGCGCATGCGTGCAGTTTCGGACGTACTCTCAGCATAAGGCTGACAGAAACTTGTTCGGAGTAGTTGCGTTCTGAAACCCCATGCAACAGTGAAGCCTTAAATGAAATGATTAGATTACGAAATAGTTCGTGAAACATTTCAATATCACATGTCCGCAGAAAACTAATTGATATATCGAACTAAAAATGAAAACTAAAAAAAAACTACGCTTTTATATGCAACCGAACTAAAAATTAGAAAATAATTTTTCATTACAAAGAGTTTGTATTACAGTAATAAAAGGTCAAACAATGAATTATAATTATATACCTCAAAATAGAATTATAAAATAAAATTTAAGATAATAACAGAATAATTCACTTCAGAATAAAAGCGTGGGGTGCTTAATATATTAAATGTTATAATTATTTCATTTGTAAATATCTATGAGGGAAAAGTTATGAAAAAATAGTAAAATGCACCCCACGCTTTTTACTCTGAAGTGAATTATTCTGTTATTATCTTAAATTTTATTATAATTCTATTTTGAGGTATATAATTATGATTCATTGTTTGACCTTTTATTACTGTAATACAAACTCTTTGTAATGAAAAATTATTTTCTAATTTTTAGTTCGGTTGCATATAAAAGCGTGTTTTTTTAAACTATTATTTATTTGTATCAAATGTAGTAAATTTCCTATTATTTTAAGATCTAATGATTTCTCTGCTGAACCAATAGATTGTGATGTGAAAGTTGAAAATGCCACAGTGTCACATGAAATTAAAGAATCAGATAAAATAACTTTTGAAGAATGGAAAACAAAAAACGAGGAATTGGACATCAAGGATGAAGATGTAGAACAATCCCAGAATAGGTAAAAACCCGTTTTAAAATAACTTCAGTGATATACAGGGTGATTCAAAAATCGATCACGAAACTTAAGGGGTGATTCTACTTGACAAAATAAGGGTAGAGCTTCATATAATTTTTTTCAAAATGTCATTCGTTTTCGAGTTACAAGCTGTCAAAGTTCAATTTTTATTTTGGTTTTTTCGCCATATTGCATTTATTTTTTAACCAATCCAGTTGATATTTGGCACACCAATCGAGCTTTGCAGATTCTAAAATTTTAAGACAAAAGTACTTTTTTAAATACCGCCAGAGGGCATTTTACCTAAAACTTAAAATTTACTTACATCATAACTTTTTTATTTTGACAGTTATCGCAAAGCTATAGATAATCAAAAAGTTAAAAAATAACGTACTCTTTATTGAAGTCGATAAACCTCACTGTTAGGCTGTGATATAGCTATGCCTATTTACCAAGCCGTTATTGCAAAATGTGAATTTGTTGGAAAAAAGCACAAAATTAAAAGATTTTGTATTATCTGCCACTATTTTTAAAATTCACAGAAAAAAATTTATTAGTTGCTTATAATGCTACTTCCATTAACACTTATTTCAGCTGAATGTGGTAATGATAAAACTTATGTTTTCTAAACAATCCTAATAACGCCACTGGTCAGTTATGACGACATTCTGTGATCTATAACTCGTTTCTTCCATTATCCATAATCACTGTGTCAAATTTTTTAAAGCAACTAATAAGGTTATCAGATCTCTCCTGGAATATTTTTAGGATCAATTCTAGACTTAACTAAATCATTTGTGAATAAACTGCTTAATAAAATATACCGTCCATTTCTTTAACGTCCTTCGCCTTGTATTTTAGAGTAAAATTGACAGATGGAAATTTCAAGATGGCGGCTGGGCGCCATCCTGGGTAAAAAAATTATAGCACATAATTTTAAAGCTCTGGATGAGTACTCTATAACCCTACAATATAACGTCAATATCTTTAGCTACTGCAAAAGGGCGGTTCTTTAAAAAATACCGAAATACCTGATCTGGATGGTATTTTCCAGAAACTAATAAAGTGAGATATAAATAATGTGGTATATTCTTAAAGGTCTTTTAAATAACTTTTTTATAATTATATAATATACAGAGTGTGTCATTAAAAAACTATATACTTTTCGGTTTCCCCTTTATAGCTTCACCAATATCATCATTTATATGAGCTTTTAGAAAATACCACATTAAGTACATCTAATTTTATTAGCTTCGGAAAGAGAGATGCCGCCATTTTGTAGTAGAAGAAGATATTGATTTTATATTCTAGGACTATAAAGTACTCGTCGGGAGCTTTAAAAATGATATGCCATAAGACCTCCCTTTCCATTAAACTTTTTTTCTAAGGTGGCGCTCATGTAGTGAATGTAATTTTGAAACCAGTTATAAAATATATTAAGAAATACATCTGAAAAGTCATAAGAATCCCGACAGAAATTGAAATGCACAATGTAATGAATGTAATTATAAAACAAAAGATATAAGAAATTAACGAAGACCAGCAGCCATCTGTCACCATGTCAATTTTACTGTAAAACATAGTATGTACACATTTGTTTCGTTTATATATATATATATATATATATATATATATATATATATATATATATATATATATATATATATATATATTTATTTTTGTAGTTTATCAGAAAATCAATGTAATGCTGAGAAAAAAGACAAATTCGATAATTCCAGTCAGAAGTCCGTTGTGGATATAGAAATGACGTATCAATGCGGTCATTGTGGATTTTCAACAAATTTTGAAGACCAATTAAAAACTCATGTTTGCTGTAGTTTAAATCCCAACCAGGATACGGTTTACAAATGTAACGAATGTGTTGACAATATAAATAGCGGATTTAGTAAATATGATTATAAAACGCATATTACAAAACATTTACAGATAAGCCTTATCCGCCATAAGAATCTCAAAGAAAGCAAAATGTACAAAAGTACTGAATGTAATTATAAAAGTGGATTTTCAGCAAATTTTGAAGACAAATTAAAAACACATGTTTACTGTAGTTTAAAACCCAACCAGGATACAGTTTACAAATGTAACGATTGTGCAGATAATAAAAATAGCGGATATAATAATTATAATTATAAAACGCATATTACAAAACATTTACAGATAAACCTTATCCGCTATAAGAATCTCAGAGAAATCAAAATGCATCAATGTAATAAATGTAGTTATAAAACTAAACATAAAAGTGCTTTAAAAACACATCTTATTCGTCATAAAAATCCAGAAGAATGTAAAATGCATCAATGTAATGAATGTAATTATAAAACTAAATATAAACCTTCTTTAAAAACACATCTTATCCGTCACATGAATGTTGAGGAAACTAAAATGTATCAATGCAATAAATGTAATTATAAAACTAAATATAAATCTGTTTTAAAAACACATCTTATCGTACATAAAAATCCCGAAGAAATTGAAATGCATCAATGTAATAAATGCAATTTTAAAACTAAATATAAAGGAAGTTTAACTGAACACCTTACACGTCATAAGAATTCTGGAAAAAATCCATCAATGTAGTGAATGCAATTTTGAAACCAAGTATAAAAGACATTTAGAAATACATCTGAACAGTCATAAGAATCCCGATGAAATTAAAATTCACCAATGTAATGAATGTAATTATAAAACAAAAGATATAAAGAAATTTACGAAGACACCTTATCGTCCATAAGAATTCCAATGAAACTGAAATGCACCAATGTAGTGAATGTAATTATAAAACCAAATTTAAAAGAAATTTAAAACTTCACTTTATCAAACATAAGAATTCAGGAGAAATTGAAATGCACCAGTGTAATGAATGTGATTTTAAAACCACATATAAAAGAAACTTAAATAAACACCTTAACCGCCATAAGAACTCTGGAGAAATTCACCAATGTAGTGAATGTAATTATAAAACCAAATATAAACGACCTTTCAGAATACACCTTATGAATCATAAGAATCCCGGTAAAATTGAAATTCATCAGTGTAATGAATGTAATTATAAAACTTACTATAAGGATTATTTTAAAAGGCACCTGATCACCCATAAAAATCCCGAAGATATTGAAATGCATCCATGTAATGAATGTAATTATAAAACTAAATATAAAGGAGATTTAAAGAGACACCTTTTACTCCACAAAAATCCCGAAGAAATTGAAATTGAAGCATTTCAATGTAATGAATGTAATTTTAAAACTATACACAAAGGAAATTTGAGAAAACACTTTATCCGCCATAAAAATCCTAAAGAAGTTCAAATGCACCAATGTAATTTATGTAATTTTAAAACTATACACAAAGTAAGTTTGCAAATTCACCTTATTGGCCATAAAAATCCTAATGAAATTGAAATGCACCAATGTAATCAATGCAATTATAAAACTAGACATAAAAGTTCTTTAAATAAACATCTTATATGTCATAAGAATGTCAAAGAAAGTGAAATGTACCAATGTAATGAATGTAATTATGAATCTAAACTTAAAGGAGATTTAAAAAGACACCTTATCCTCCATAAAAATCCCGATGAAATTGAAATGCACCAGTGTAGTAAATGTAATTTTAAAACTAAACAAAGAGGAACTTTAAAAAGACACCTTATTCTCCATAAAAATCCTGAAGAAATGGAAATGCATCAATGTAATGAATGTAATTATAAAACTAAACATGAAAAGTTATTTAGAGAGACCACCTTACTCACGTCATAAAGATCCCAAAGAAATTGAAATTCATCAATGTAATAAATGTAAATATAAAACTAAACATAAAGGCCTTTTTAAAAGACATCTTATCCGTCATAAGAGTGTCGAAGAAACTAAAATGTACCAATGTAATGAATGTAATTATGAAACTAAACTTAAAGCTGATTTAAAAACACATCTTATCATACATAAAAATCCCGAAGAAATTGAAATGCATCAATGTAATAAATGTAATTTTAAAACTAAACAGAAAGGAACATTTACAAAGACACCTTATTCTCCATAAAAATCCTGAAGAAATTAAATGTATCAATGTAATAAATGTAATTATAAAACTAAACAGAAAAGTGTATTTGAAATACCATCTTATCCATCATAAAGATCCCAAAGAAATTGAAATTCACCAGTGTAATAAATGTAAATATAAAACTAAACATAAAGGTCTTTTTAAAAGACATCTTATCCGTCATAGAGATACCGAAGAAATTAAAATGTCATCTATGTAATAAATGTAAATATAAAACTAAACATAAAGGCCTTTTTAAAAGACATCTTAACCGTCATAAGAGTGTCGAAGAAACTAAAATGTACCAATGTAATGAATGTAATTATGAAACTAAATATAAAAGATATATACAAAGACATCTTATCATACATAAAAATCCCAAAGAAATTGAAATGCATCAATGTAATAAATGTAATTTTAAAACTACACGGAAAGTATATTTACAAACACACCTTATTCTCCATAAAAATCCCGAAGAAATTAAAATGTACCAATGTAATAAATGTAAATATAAAGCTAAACGAAAAGCGCATCTTCAAAGACATCTTATCCAACATAAAGATCCCAAAGAAATTGAAATTCACCAATGTAATAAATGTAAATATAAAACTAAACATAAAGGCATTTTTAAAAGACATCTCGTCTCTCACATCCGTCATAGGAGTGTCCAAGAAACTAAAATGTACCAATGTAATGAATGTAATTTTAAAACTAAACATAAGATCAAATTTAAAAAGACACCTTATCAGCCATAAGAATCTAGATGAAACTACAGTTCATCAATGTAATGAATGTAATTTTAAAACTAAATATAAAACATGCTTTAATAGCACATCTTATTCTGCATAAAAATCCCGATGAAATTGAAATGCATCAATGTAGTAAATGTAATTTGAAAACTAAATATAAGGGAGCTCTAAAAAGACATATTATTTGTCATAAAGATCCCAAAGAAATTGAAATGCACCAATGTAATGAATGTAATTATGAAACTAAACATAAAGCAAATTTAAAAAGACACCTTAGACTCCATAAAAATCCCGAATAAATTAAAATGCATTAATCTAATAAATGTACTTACAAAACTAAATATAGAGAACATTACAGAAGACACCTTATCATGCATAAAAATCCCAAAGAAATTAAAATGCATGAATGTTGTGAATGTTATATACCTAAAGATAATTGTTATTTGAAAACACATCTTATCCAAGAAAATTAAAAAGGTCCAATGTAGTGAATTAAATTATAAAACGAAACAAAAAAAAATTTAAAAAGTCACCTTATCCGCCATAAAAATTCAGATGAATTTGAAATGCACCAGTGTAATGATTGGAATTTAAAAACTAAACATAAAGGAAATTTAAGAAAACAGCTTATCTGCCACAGAAATTTAAAAAAATTGACATGTATCAATGTAATGAATGTAATTTTAAAACTAAATATAGAGAATCTTTAAAAACACACCTTATCCATAATAACATTCTCAAATAAACATCCTAAAGAAACTTTAATGCACACCTTATGTAATTAATGTAATTATAGAACCAAACATAAACGAGATTTAAGAAAATATCTTATCCTCCATAAAAATATAAAAAAAATATCGAAATGGAAATATTATTCAAAAGGCAATCATAAAGGAAATTGCGTTATATCAGCGATAAAAAAAAACTTTGGAACCCTTGAAGCACTATATATGACATTTCTTAGTCATATTTTTCTTGTTGCCGTTGCTGTAAGTAAAAAAAATATATTGATTTAATTGTTTTATTATAAAATTGTTTCTACAATTGAAGACTTTGTGTCTAAAACCGGACAATTCCAAATATCATTTTTGAAGTAACAATCAAACAAATCCGGAATTGTCCGCTTGTTGCTTTAAAATACATCGTTGGCAGGGCCGGATTTAGAGGTGTGGAGGCCCTGGGGCAATGAGCCTGTGGAGGCTCCCTCAAAGTAAATGTGAACGTAATTTTGTACCAGAAAAAAATTTGAAGAGCAGAAATAAAAGGTCCTCATTAATAAATATGTAACCTTTCTTTGCTTTTTTATCATAAATTCGTTGTGGGGGCCCCGTAACAGTAGCCCCGCCTGCCCCTCTTAAATCCTGCCCTGGTTGTTGGCTATGTCCAAATTTGTTGTAGGGACGTTAATGTGCTTCAAAGTTGTAAAATTTTGACACCACTATGCGAATTTCTTTAGAGCATGCGCTTAGTGAAAAAGATATTTATGTCAAAAAATGGACTTATATGGTTTCTGCCTCAAGTCTTTAATTTCTCAGATATTTTTTTATTGTATAGATTTTACATAATAAATAAATTTAGTCGGTTAGTATTGTCTTTAATTTGATGGCTTCATAGTACCTATATTTAAGTTTCTGTATTTTTAAATTCTTTTATTATGTGTGTAGCTTGTATAAAACATAAATAAAACCATTGACTCTATGGACTATTAGTTTATTTATTTAATTTTTTTTGGAATTAATATTTAACTAAAAAAATTATTCGGGTGTTTCATCTGATCTGGATGGATTGTAAATCGTTATAATATGCGCAAAATAAAAGCTACGATAAATGGAAGAAAAAAAACTGGTTTGTGCGCTTTGACATGAGTCATCACCCGTCGTCATCGAAGGTAGATGCGCGTGCGCCAAACGGTCCAACGGGCAGAATTTATCAACGCTTACTCTGGCTTTCCCGTTCGTAGCACGCTGACCAGTATCGCATTTGGCCAGGGCTTTTTAATACCCATGCTGGTAAACGCATCGATTTGTAGACTGCGCGAGATCGTAATAATTAGTGTTGGCAACCGAAACCGGTTTTTGGTTAACCGGTTTTGGTTTTGCTAAAACCGAAAACCGGTTTTCAAAAGCAGGTTTTCGGTTTTTCAGATAATCGGTTTTGCCTAAAACGGAAAGAAGGTTTTTCTGCTAAACGGTTTTCGAATATTGATTAATATGTCGACCTCGTTTTTGACCAAAACCAAAAACGGACCTTCGAATATGGATTAATCGGTTTTTGATTGATTTCGGTTTTTATCTAAAGAAAAAAAACGGCCATTTACTACCAAACAAATTATAGGTATATTATATATAAAACTTCGTATTTGGTTTTTAAAACTTGGATCCCATGTTGACAGATTCGGTTTTAAAAACTGTTTTTGGTTTTGAAAACCGGTTTTGAATATTCGGTTAACCGCTTTTAACCGAAACCGGTTTTATGCGAATTGCGAATCATTTTCTGATTGGTCAATTTCGAATAAAATATTCGAAAGTCTTTAGAAATTGACCAATCAGAACCCATTTCGCAAGTATATAAACTAAGCTTTAGGTAAAATATTGCAGAGTAGCTTTTCAGTAACGCAAATAACTTCGTTCTACTTTATGGCGTTCCAACTACTCCAATTGGTGACAACTTTGAGGTATATTACATTGTTTAAACGTCAACATAACCGATTGGTAAATACCGTTTTAGAATTGGTTCTTTGCCTAAAATTGATGCTTATCAAAACTGAACAAAAGAAACAAATTCGTTTGGCGACGTCACAAAATGTGTAAATTTTACCTCAAATTTGTCGAATCTGAATGCGCCCATGTCTCGTTTTTTAACCCCATGACTCAGATCTTATTTTTGAAATTGCCTTATTCGAATAAATAAAAGTTTCGTTTCTTTTTCGGTTATCGGACATCTATCCAGTCCAATAAACTAGCCTTTTGTATTTGTGAGTCCAAATCCAAAGCCAATGACATAAGTCCAAGCAGTTCTTAAGGCACAAGGCACAATTATTTAATATTTTACAATGGAAAAAGATGATACCGAAGGCGGAATACCACCGGTCTCAAAGGAAATTGATAAATTGATGGTACTAAATTTACTTGACGAAGTACAGGTCAACAAGGAAGACTCTAAATCACCTTTCATTAATGAAGCACCTGAGTTAAATGATAATTCTTCCCCCATAGAATTAATTCAAGAAGATGATATAGATATCGATGACATATTTACTGAAAATGGAGCTTTTATGTCGGTTAAAGAAATTGAGCCAGAAAGTAACATTTTTGAAATCGAACGGTCTAAAAGAAATACTAATGAAGATGTAGAATGTATTTTGGATTCGTCTTTTGTGGATTTAGATAAGTAAGTTGTTAATAATGGGTCATATTATATTGAACTTAGTTGTTCAGTATAATTTATAATTTCTTTTGGTAACAGTGCCGAATAAGGTTTTCTGCCGTTTTTATGATTTTTAAAAAAAGTGATACTGATTTTAGACCCTCTTCTAAATACAATACAAGTGGCGCAGATCCAAAATATCCCGTTTTTAATTAATTATAACTAAAGAAACTTTCGGGACCGGGGAGTGAATAGGGGTGCTGGGCGGGGTAAAATGAGTAAAATGAGTGAATGGTTGCCAAGATCACATACAGAATTAAGTAAAAATTATATTTTTTCCGAATATTTTTGATGAAAAAATAGGAAATTTAAAAGAAAATGAAAAAACTTAATTTATAACCTCTAAATGACAAATTCAGGTTACGAAAACGCCATTTATAGCAAGTAAAATGTAAAAGCAATTGGCAACATGGAATATTATGTCATATAATATTGAACTTAGTTGTTCAGTATAATTTATAATTTCTTTTATTCGAGGGTACCCTAATAACCCCTAAAACAAAAAAATGTTTCTTTTCGTACTTAAAAGGATATTCAGTATACCGGTTCAGCTAAATAACTAACACATAGACCATGTGAGGAAAGGGAACAGTCTAAGGTAATTATTTAGTACACGGTTTTCTGCTATTTTAACGATTTTTTAAAATATTTTGACGTACATGTTATCTATTAGTTGTCCTTAATAATATGAAGGCGCAGTTATTTTTTTATTTTTTTTTATAATAAAAAAATATTTTTTGGGCATTTGTCCATTTTTATTATGTACCATTGGCAACGTTGTATAAATGTTTAATAATAAAAGAGGGATTATAAAGGGTGGTCAGAGTCAAATTTTCTTGCTAACCGTATTTGTTTCACTGGTTCAAACCATACTCGAAATTGACAATATAAATATGAGAATCAAGAAAATGTATATTTTCAAACCTTTGCGTCACAGCACAATAAACTTTTAGGTTATGAGTGTTTTTTTATATTTAGGATTAATATGTACTTTTGTTTACACCAAATATAAACATTTTTACTTGCAATGTACAGCGACGTAAAAAGTTTACGAAAAATGACCGAAACAATGTTTTTAATGAGTACGATTTGGTACAATGCATACCCCCACCCAACAAAGATTAACAACAATGATATTAAACCATTGTCCGGGATATATTCAAACACAGTCAAATACGCGACGTACATGACGTCACCGTTTAACAAGAAAATGTGATGTTTTTAAAATGTTTTGAACTGTATTAACAACAAAAAATGGCTCAGGTTAGTTCTGGTTAGTCAACGTTTTTTTCCTTTAATCAAGAGGTCGTATCTGGTTTCAGTAAAGTTTAGAGTTATTTAAAGATTTATAAACCTAACTGGAAAAGTGTTTTTCCATAATAATTAAGAAAAACTTTTTGGACCACTAACGAAAAATATGGTAATCTGTAAATACCGGAACAGCTTGATATCGTAAATATTACGATAAAAGAGAATTCGATAACTTTGATAGATACGACTTTTGGATTTAGTAATAATGTTTTTTTATTATAGTGTTGTATGCCACATTTATGGTCTCAGATCAGAGATACGACTTTTCGTTGTAAAATGGACTATTTAAGATATTTTAAGTTAAACTGAATTTGTGACAAATGGATAAATTAGTACACAATAAAATTACGGTAGAAAAATAATTTATTTTTACAATTAAACAAGGTAACGGTAACTGGTAACTGGAGAAAACTAACATTTATTCTAAAAATCTTTCCATTAGAAATATATTACAAAGAAGGTCAATCCAACTCAGTTTCTTCTACGGTTTCGGGCAAGTCTTCCCAAAACTTCAGCCTACTTTTTGGTAAACACATGTCTTTTAGTTTTTTAACTAAGTTTTGTTTTCGAACTATACTTATCCCCCTTGGTGAAGTTCTGATTGTCGGTTGAGCTATACCATCTTTTAAAGATCTTGTCGTCAAAATACATAGTTCAACAAGCTCTTCATTAAACTTTGTTTTATAAAAGAGTTTTTTAGAACCTCTAATAAAATTTACTTCACAAAAGTTTGATAAGTATGGTTTGGGTACCGTTTTACTAAGTTTGAATCTAGATGAATGGTCTTTAACATCTAAAAAATCATTAAATTTCATCTCAATGCAAATTGTTTTTCCGCTATTCGATGTTTGAACACAGTTTTTATAGTCGTCAAAATCTAAAATTTTGTTTTTTTGTTTTAATGACTTTTCCACCTGATGGTGAAATGAGTCAGCGCTCATAAAGGTATGACCTGTTTGTAAATATTTAAGCTTTATGCAAGTAATAGCAGTGTCATCAGAATTGATGAATTTAATCAAAAAACAGTAAAGTGACCAGTTTTTGTTCTGGGCTGCACAGTTGTCCGTCCAGATTGTAACTTCCTTCGCATCCCTGTGCAATAACAAAAATCTATTAAAAGCTGATATTAAATCCGATTGCGATCTTCCAGCAGTAGCTTCATGCCATATAATGGCTATTGGCTTTTTATTTTTTGTTTGTTGACCCAAAGGAACAAAACTTTCGTTAAAACAAATAATCCTAGGAATAAATAAAATCTCTTTGAACATTTCGCATCGAGGTAACATCACAACCTAAAAGATATTAAAATATACATATTTGAATTGTGTGGAATTGTTTATATGTCTACTTACTTTTTGTAAATCTGCAGAAAAGAATAATCTATTTTCATCACCTTCGGTGGAAGCATCTTTTTATACTCTTGACGCGCCATTATTGCTTTATTATGATGATCATTCCATAATCGACATTGCTCGCAATCTAGTTGAATGTTATCTTTTCGATGTTTAGAAGTTTTAATGTGATTTTCAAATGCCTCACATTGCCAACATTCTTCATGTCCCAGAGATGCAAAAGATATATTCATGTCTCTAACTTCCTTTCTGTATAATTCGTAAGAGACTTTTTATCTGGATATGTTTCGCAGTAGTGTTTATACATTAAGTTTATATTTATGTCGCTGGGTAAGTAAAGTCTTTGTGGTGCATGCTCACGTCGGTAATGTGATATGGACGGGTTAAAGGATATAATATGATTTTTTATGTCTTCTTTATCGATTTTTTTCCGACGGGTGTCCCTTTTTAATGGGTTTAGTAACAAGTCCATTAGCTGATGTTTTTGAAAGAACATCCCTCACGATTCTATCATTGTGAAGAGGATATCCCAAGGTTCCTAGGAAAAATTTTTTACATACTTGGACGTCTACATTGTGGTCGTTTTTAAAATAATATTGTATGGTCTTATTTCTACGAGAATTTTCTCCTGCACAACTTTTCTTCTTTACGGTGTTTTTTGCAGCGCTAAATATAAATTGCCGTTGTTGGTTTTCTGTTAGGTTCCAGTATTCAGAATGAATTATTGTCTGTCTTTCTTTGTTAATGTTTTGTAAACATTTTCTACTACAACCACCATTGCATGTCTCCCTTAAAACAAATTTTGATTTTTTTCATTTTTCCTGGCTTTCTTTCTTTCTTCAAGAGAAGTATCAAATCTTTTCCTTTTCCTTATTGTTCCCTTTTTAGTGTAATTCCTTTGTCTGTTTTTTTCACTAATATCTAAAGCTGAATTTACGATATCGTTAAGAATTTGTTTTACTACCTCTTCTGGATCGATAATAGGCCCTCGAATCAAAACGTTGGATACAATGTTGATCTTTTTGTGTTCTGAAAATACTCGTATTTATTAAAACAAAAATCAAGCTACTCTAACGATATATACATACCCACATCAATACCTCGTGGTTTATGATCATTCTTCTCTATAGTCGCAAAAATAGAGTATTCCGGAATTTCTCCCATTATTTCTTTTGAATTTTCTGATAAAGGTACATCCTTTATAACTAATGGATAAATATTGCTTTCATTTGAGAGCACGGTTTCTAAAAATGGTAATTTTGTATATAAATAACTCTAAAATCTTAATTTCCTTTATTGCTTACTGTTTCCTTTTTTGGGTTTGGTTTCGGGATAGGGTTTATAATCTGGATCTGTCGTAAATTCATCATTGGATTTTTCCAATTTGCGTTTGCATTTAATCATTTTTCAGCTAGCTGCTGGTTTAGCGCCAAAGTTAACATTTTTTTGATCGGTCAGACATAATTCTTTTCTTTTCAAGAAAAAGTGTGGCTACGTACCTTAACTAAAACAAAGAATTAAAGTTTCATTATCACCGGTGTCTCAAATAATATAATATATATTATTGTGTTTATACGAGATTTATGGCCGGTTGCGCAAAACTTAACGAATGATCAATAACTACTAAGGAAACAATTTAATTGACAATGAAAATCATAGTAATTAACGGTCCATTAATTTCTATGCAACCCAAATAAACGACTTCAAACAATTGAACGTTAAAATTCAACTTCAAATTCTCAGAATAATGTTTTTGAGTTAGTGGATTTAGCTTACAAACAGACGTTATTATCCAAATCAGCCCCCTCCCCCAAAAAGTGAGTGGTCATCAGTAACTTTGATAATATTAATAGAAAAAAAAACATTAAAACTCATTACCGCAAATTTTTTAGGAACATAACCTCAAATAAGCTGACCTTATTTAATCTGTTCAGATATTAAAATGCATATTTATAAATAAAATGGATCATTCATCATTCGATTTCGATTGTAAATGATATTAATATAATGAAATAGACAATATTACTTACCCAATTCTAGAAGAACAAAAACGAAAGCACACACCTCACCACGTGTTTGTACAACATAACCTCACTTTAAATTTTGTTTTATTACTAAATCAAAAAGTCGTAAGTATCCGATTTTAAACAGATTGTGTTCTAATCCTAAGTTCAAAAGTCGTATCTTCGTATACTTTTAGAAGATACGACAAATTGACTTGGTATAGGTCCCATAGGACATTTGGACTATGTATGTTGAAAAATAATAAAATACATATACTAAGGGGAAAAGTAGTATCTGTCAGATAGAACAATTTGTTTTAGCACAGGTAGAGATAGGATGTTTTGACTTAGTAGGTGCTGCAAATTTGAAATTTACGACAAATTTCGTAGTTTATTTGTCCTATTTCGGCTATAGATACGACTTTATGAATTAGTACATAGATAGATCTTAGTTAGTAGATGCGAAATATACAAAAATCTCAAAATCCATTTTTTGGTCACTTACGACCTCTTGTCTTAGCACGGCAGGTTTGTGTGAATTCTTTCTTTTATTCACTCATAATTAGAATCAGACCCTTCCGATGTTGCCAAATGCTTTCCATATGTAGCATGGTATAACTGATGTTTTTAGTCGTTTTTCTTCTTACTTTTAGGTTATGAATGAACAGTTTTATATTTATCATATTTTTTTATCTTTATTCTCAAAAATATGTGGAAAAAATGTAATTTTTACTTAATTTTACATGTAATGTTTAGTTTCATTAACTCGTTTTACCAATTTTACCCCGCCCAGCACCCCTTTTCACTCACCCTGGTCCTTCAAGTATTAATAATTTTTAAAAAACCCTTAAAATAGCAGAAAACCGTTTATTAAACTGTTACTCAGTTTAACATGAATACCCGCATGTAAACACTTCTGATTGGATGAGTCATATAATTTGTTGTTGCTTTACTGGCCAATATCCCAATGCCTATTTGTTTAACCAGTATACAGTATGGTCAGTATGTCCGTGGATGGACTTTACAATAGGACAAATGGATCAAAAATTTAAATGTTCAAAAAGGTGTGTATGGGAACTGCTTTAGCTTTTTTAAAAACAAGATTTACGTTGATAAAATTGTTTTTTTTTTGTACAGAAGTACCAAGGCAGCACTGCCTTTATTTTTAATAATTTAGCAAAATATCGAATAAGAGAGGTTTTTAGAATTAAATTAGGATTTGATATCTAAAATTTCACATAAAATAAATATATTTTTTGTTTGTATTATATGGTTTTAATCATGTTTTACACCATTGCATAATTTTACATAAAAAAGTGTAAAACAATTTAAAAAAATTGATATATCGAACTAAAAAAATAAAAAACACGCTTTTATATGCAACAGAACTAAAAATTAGAAAATAATTTTTCATTACAAAGAGTTTGTATTACAGTAATAAAAGGTCAAACAATGAATTATACTTATATACCTCAAAATAGAATTATAATAAGATAATAACAGAATAATTCACTTCAGAATAAAAGCGTGGGGTGCTTAATATATTAAATGTTATAATTATTTCATTTGTAAATATCTATGAGGGAAAAGTTATGAAAAATAGTAAAATGCACCCCACGCTTTTTACTCTGAAGTGAATTATTCTGTTATTATCTTAAATTTTATTATAATTCTATTTTGAGGTATATAATTATGATTCATTGTTTGACCTTTTATTAATGTAATTACAAACTCTTTGTAATGAAAAATTATTTTCTAATTTTTAGTTCGGTTGCATATCAAAGCATGTTTTTTTAAACTATTATTTATTTGTATCAAATGTAGTAAATTTCCCATTATTTTAAGATCTAATGATTTCTCTGCTGAACCAATAGATTGTGATGTGAAAGTTGAAAATGCCACAGTGTCACATGAAATTGAAAAATCAGATAATATAACTTTTGAAGAATGGAAAACAAAAACGAGGAATTGGACATCAAGGATGAAGATGTAGAACAATCCCAGAATAGGTAAAAACCCGTTTTAAAATAACTTCAGTGATATACAGGGTGATTCAAAAATCGATCACGAAACTTAAGGGGGTGATTCTACTTGACAAAATAAAGTTAGAGCTTCATATACTTTTTTTCAAAATGTCATTTGTTTTCGAGTTACAAGCCGTCAAAGATCAATTTTTATTTTTGTTTTTTCGCCATATTGCATTTATTTTTTAACCAATCCAGTTGATATTTGGCACACCAATAGAGCTTTGCAGATTCTAAAATTTTAAGACAAAAGTACTTTTTTAAATACCGCCAGAGGGCATTTTAGCTAAAACTTTAAATTTATTTACATCATAACTTTTTATTTTGACAGATATCGCAAAGCTGGGACCGCCATTTTATAGACAATCAAAAACTTAAAAAATAAGGTACTCCTTATTAAAGTCGATAAACCTCACCATTTAGGCACCAATAGACATCAAAGTTTTCATCAATTTCAATCAAATTACCTACATACATACAGGGTGTCCAGTAACTCAACTGATAAACTTTACGGAGCGATTCTACAACAGAAAATAAGAAAAAACTTCATATAAATATATGTCCCAAACGTCTTAGTTTTTAAACTGCGGTGTGTTAAGTATTTAAAAAAAAAACTTTTTAAATTTGGGCCCATTGGACCTGTTTCTGTTAATATCATTAATATCACCGCATTTTATTAAAGCTTCAGATTTACCAGGGCCTCGTCGGCATAAAATCTGGATAATTGAGCTCGTAGCACCCAGAAATAAAAAATAAAAAAACTGGTATTGTGCATAACCTGGCACTGTCACTACTGACACTTCCCGCAGAGGGAGCCCCCGTCCTCGGCCGTTACGAAAACACGTGGTCACCAGTACAAAGAAACATCAGGCTAAAGAAATCTTCACTCACAGCGCTTAGCTCCAGAAGAAAGATGCCATCAATTTAGCGTGAATCTTTTCTTGATCCCCAAGGGTAAAACAAAACGCCCATACAACTCCTTCAGCCGCCACCCTCGGGAAAGCTGTGTAGCCCTCTACGAACGTCCGCACTGTTTGGAGGTCAATTAAAGAGCCTGAGTGTATGGCTGAGTAATAGAATGTTTTCAGGGTTTCGTTATCTACAACGTTTCTTAGTTGCAGAACAGCGCAATTTTTAGAGGATAGCTTACTACAGACAGAATCAATGTGGGGACCGAACCCTGACAGGCAAGCTCTTGTCACGGGACACCCTAATAGGCGCAAAGACTGAAAAATTAGACTTTAAGGCGTTTAAGCACAAACCATTATCCAGACACCAGTCTGCGATGTCCCGAACACACTGATTTGCCCTCGAGCAGGCACTGTCATATGCGCTTCCATCCGCAACCGCTAATGTATCGTCAGCAAACAACGATATGTAGCTGTCATTCACAACAAGTGGTAGGTCGTTTATAAAGAGTAGGAAAAGTATAGGTCCCAGAACACTTCCTTGTGGGACGCCCGTCTTTGTATTTACCCATTCGGAAATAGTTCTCTCATCATCAAATGACACTTTGACATCTTGCGATCTACCAGTCAAGTATGATTTTAACCATTCAAGGGCTGGCCCTCTTATTCCATATTTTTTAATTTTACTGGTAAGCATGGTATGACTTAAAGTATCAAAGGCTTTGGTAAAATCAAAGAAAATACCTACAGACTTTAGCTTTTTATCAAAGATAGGAATGGGAATACTAATGTCTGGCTCTTGTGTATGACTTTTTTTTGTGGGGCTGTATTATCATCTAAGCTTTGCAACCCAATAGGTCTCTATGATGCTAGAGTAAATCCCCATTTAGTATCGTGTGCTACCCTACTATTAGGTCGAATTTGGCTTTAAAAATATGAGTGCAAACCATAAAACTTGGTCAACATTATAGGGATCTGTTTGTTT
Organism: Listronotus bonariensis; assembly: GCA_014170235.1. Classification (NCBI taxonomy): domain Eukaryota; kingdom Metazoa; phylum Arthropoda; class Insecta; order Coleoptera; family Curculionidae; genus Listronotus; species Listronotus bonariensis. Next base: position 13,347 of record JACEGR010008473.1, on the reverse strand, counting down.
GCTTTTAAACATTATGTTTTTACTTAACAATGCATTGTAAATAAACTGCTTAATAACATATACAGTGCATTTCTTTAACGTCCTGCGCCTTGTATTTTAGAGTAAAATTGACAGATGGAAATTTCTAGGTAAAAAATTTTGGCACATCATTTTAAAGCTCTGGATGAGTACTCTATAACCCTAGAATATTACGTCAATATCTTTAGCTACTGCAAAAGGGAGGTCCATTTAACTTTTTTTCAAGGTGGCACCCAGCAGCCATCTGACACCATGTCAATTTTACTCTAAAACATAGTATGTACACATTTGTTTCGAAGTTTTTTTTTAATTAATTCATATATAATTATTATTTTTTTTTATAGTTTATCAGAAAATCAGTGTAATGCTGAGAAAAAAGACAAATTCGATAATTCCAGTCAGAAATCCGTTGTAGATATAGAAATGACGTATCAATGCGGTCATTGTGGATTTTCAACAAATTTTGAAGACCAATTAAAAACTCATGTTTGCTGTAGTTTAAATCCCAACCAGGATACGGTTTACAAATGTAACGAATGTGTTGACAATATAAATAGCGGATTTAGTAAATATGATTATAAAACGCATATTACAAAACATTTACAGATAAGCCTTATCCGCCATAAGAATCTCAAAGAAAGCAAAATGTACAAAAGTACTGAATGTAATTATAAAAGTGGATTTTCAGCAAATTTTGAAGACAAATTAAAAACACATGTTTACTGTAGTTTAAAACCCAACCAGTATACAGTTTACAAATGTGACGATTGTGCAGATAATAAAAATAGCGGATATAATAATTATAATTATAAAACGCATATTACAAAACATTTACAGATAAACCTTATCCGCTATAAGAATCTCAGAGAAATCAAAATGTATCAATGTAATAAATGTAGGTATAAAACTAAACATAAAAGTGCTTTAAAAACACATCTAATTCGTCATAAAAATCCAGAAGAATGTAAAATGCATCAATGTAATGTATGTAATTATAAAACTAAATATAAACCTTCTTTAAAAAAACATCTTATCCGTCACATGAATGTTGAGGAAACTAAAATGTATCAATGCAATAAATGTAATTATAAAACTAAATATAAATCTGTTTTAAAAACACATCTTATCGTACATAAAAATCCCGAAGAAATTGAAATGCATCAATGTAATGAATGTAATTATAAAACTAAATATAAGGGACTTTTAAAAGTTCACCTCATCAACCATAAAAATCCTGAAAAACTTCAAATGTATCAATGTAATGAATGCAATTATAAAACTATACAAAAACGTAATTTAAGAAAACATCTTATCCGTCACATGAATGTTGAGGAAACTAAAATGTATCAATGCAATAAATGTAATTATAAAACTAAATATAAATCTGTTTTAAAAACACATCTTATCGTACATAAAAATCCCGAAGAAATTGAAATGCATCAATGTAATGAATGTAATTATAAAACTAAATATAAGGGACATTTAAAAGTACACCTCATCAACCATAAAAATCCTGAAAAACTTCAAATGTATCAATGTAATGAATGCAATTATAAAACTATACAAAAACGTAATTTAAGAAAACATCTTATCCGTCACATGAATGTTGAGGAAACTAAAATGTATCAATGCAATAAATGTAATTATAAAACTAAATATAAATCTGTTTTAAAAACACATCTTATCGTACATAAAAATCCCGAAGAAATTGAAATGCATCAATGTAATAAATGCAATTTTAAAACTAAATATAAGGGACATTTAAAGGTTCACCTCATCAACCATAAAAATCCGGAAAAACTTCAAATGTATCAATGTAATGAATGCAATTATAAAACTATACAAAAACGTAATTTAAGAAAACATCTTATCCGTCATAAGAAGGCCGAAGAAGTTAAAATATTCCAGTGCAATCAATGTAGTTATAAAACTAGATATAAAATAAATTTAATAAAACACCAAATGCAGCATAAAAATGCCGAAGAAATTGAAATGTTTCAATGTAATGAATGTAATTATAAAACTAAATATAAAGACAATTTACAAAGGCATCTTATCCTACATAAAAATCCCGAAGAAATTGAAATTGAAGCATTTCAATGTAATGAATGTAATTTTAAAACTATACACAAAGGAAATTTCAGATAACACGTTTTCCGCCATAAAAATCGTAAAGAAGTTCAAATGCACCAATGAAATTTATGTAATTTTAAAACTATACACAAAGGAAATTTGCAAATTCACCTTATTGGCCATAAAAATCCTAATGAAATTGAAATGCACCAATGTAATCAATGCAATTATAAAACTAGGCATAAAAGTTCTTTAAATAAACATCTTATATGTCATAAGAATGTCAAAGAAAATGAAATGTACCAATGTAATGAATGTAAGTTTAAAACTAAATATAAAATCGCTTTACAGACACACCTTATCAGCCATAAGAATCCCGATGAAATTGGAATGCATCAATGTAGTAAATGTAATTTTAAAACTAAATTTAAGGGAGCTCTAAAAAGACATATTATTTGTCATAAAGATCCCAAAGAAATTGAAATGCAGCAATGTAATGAATGTAATTTTGAAACTAAACATAAAGCAAATTTAAAAAGACACCTTAGACTCCATAAAAATCCCGAATAAATTAAAATGCATGAATGTTGTGAATATTATATACCTAAAGATAATTGTTATTTGAAAACACATCTTATCCAAGAAAATTAAAAAGGTCCAATGTAGTGAATTAAATTATAAAACGAAACAAAGAAAAAATTTAAAAAGTCATCTTATCCGCCATAAAAATTCAGATGAAATTGAAATGCACCAATGATTGGAATTTAAAAACTAAACATAAAGGAAATTTAAGAAAACAGCTTATCTGCCACAGAAATTAAAAAAATTGACATGTATCAATGTAATGAATGTAATTTTAAAACTAAATATAGAGAATCTTTAAAAACACACCTTATCCATAATAACATTCTCAAATAAACATCCTAAAGAAACTTTAATGCACACCTTATGTAATTAATGTAATTATAGAACCAAACATAAACGAGATTTAAGAAAACATCTTATCCGCTATAAAAATATAAAAAAAATATCGAAATGGAAATATTATTCAAAAGGCAATCATAAAGGAAATTGCGTTATATCAGCGATTAAAAAAAACTTTGGAACCCTTGAAGCACTATATATGACATTTCTTAGTCATATTTTTCTTGTTGCCGTTGCTGTAAGTAAAAAAAATATATTGATTTAATTGTTTTATTATAAAATTGTTTCTACAATTGAAGACTTTGTGTCAAAAACCGGACAATTCCAAATATCATTTTTGAAGTAACAATCAAACAAATCCGGAATTGTCCGCTTGTTGCTTTAAAATACATCGTTGGCAGGGCGGGATTTAGAGGTGTGGAGGCCCTGGGGCAATGAGCCTGTGGAGACTCCCTCAAAGTAAATGTGAACGTAATTTTGTACCAGAAAAAAAATTGAAGAGCAGAAATAAAAGGTCCTCATTAATAAATATGTAACCTTTCTTTGCTTTTTTATCATAAATTCGTTGTGGGGGCCCCGGAAAAGTGGCCCCGCCTGCCCTCTTAAATCCTGTCCTGGAACGTTAATGTGCTTCAGAGTTGTAAAATTTTGACACCACTATGCGAATTTCTTTAGAGCATGCGCTTAGTGAAAAAGATATTTATGTCAAAAAATGGACTTGTATGGTTTTTGCCTCACAGTCTTTAATTTCTCAGATATTTTTTTATTGTATAGATTTTACATAATAAATAAATTTAGTCGGTTAGTATTGTCTTTAATTTTATTGCTTCATAGTACCTATATTTAAGTTTCTGTATTTTTAAATTCTTTTATTATTTGTGTAGCTTGTATAAAACATAAGTAAAACCATTGACTCTATGGACTATTAGTTTATTTATTTTATTTTTTTGGAATTAATATTTTGCTAGAAAAATTATTCGGGAGTTTCATCTGATCTGGATGGATTGTAAATCGTTATAATATGCGCAAAATAAAAGCTACGATAAATGGGAGAAAAAAACAGGTTTGTGCGCTTCGACATGAGTCATCACCCGTCGTTCATCGAAGGTAGATGCGCGTGCGCCAAACGGTCCAACGGGCAGAATTTATCAACGCTTACTCTGGCTTTCCCGTTCGTAGCACGCTGACCAGTATCGCATTTGGCCAGGACTTTTTAATACCCATGCTAGTAAACGCATCGATTTGTTGACTGCGCGAGATCGTAATAATTAGTGTTGGCAACCGAAACCGGTTTTTGGTTAACCGGTTTTCGGTTTTAGCAAAACCGAAAACCGGTTTTCGGTTTTCAAAAGCAGGTTTTCGGTTTTTCAGATAATCGGTTTTGCCTAAAACGGAAAGAAGGTTTTTCTGCTAAACGGTTTTTGAATATTGATTAATTTGTCGACTTCGTTTTTGACCAAAACCAAAAACGGACCTTCGAATATGGACTAATCGGTTTTTAATTGATTTCGGTTTTTATCTAAAGAAAAAAACGGCTATTTACTACCAAACAAATTATAGGTATATTATTTATAAAACTTCGTATTTGGTTTTTAAAACTTGGATCCCATGTTGACAGATTCGGTTTTAAAAACTGTTTTTGGTTTTGAAAACCGGTTTTGAATATTCGGTTAACCGCTTTTAACCGGTTTTATTCAAGACAGGTTAACCGGTTTTAATATTTTCAGTTTTTGCCAGCCTCATTAATAATCCCAAAAATGCTATATACCCTTACTAAGTGAGTAATGTGGCACTGGTCCTTATGTACGTTAAATTACTGCGGACGTCCGGAATCAGTTGACCGCAATATCGAAATGTCATTGGGCCGCAGGCTGTCCGTAATTCCGCAATAATTTAACTTACCATTATGCCTAGTCCTCATGTAAAGCTTAGTTCATATACTTGCGAATTGCGAATCATGTTCTGATTGGTCAATTTCTAATAAAATATTCGAAAGTCTTTAGAAATTGACCAATCAAAACCCATTTCGCAAGTATATAAACTAAGCTTTAGGTAAAATATTGCAGAGTAGCTTTTCAGTAACGCAAATAGAGCGCTCCCGAGTAGCTCGGGAGCACTTCGTTCTACTTTATGGCGTTCCATTTACTCCAATTGGTGACAACTTTAAGGTATATTACATTGTTTAAACGTCAACATAACCGATTGGTAAATACCGTTTTAGAATTGGTTCTTTGCCTAAAATTGATGCTTATCAAAACTGAACAAAAGAAACAAATTCGTTTGGCGACGTCACAAAATGTGTAAATTTTACCTCAAATTTGTCGAATCTGAATGCGCCCATGTCTCGTTTTTTAACCCCATGACTCAGATCTTATTTTTGAAATAGCCTTATTCGAATAAATAAAAGTTTCGTTTCTTTTTCGGTTATCGGACATCTATCCAGTCCAATAAACTAGCCTTTTGTATTTGTGAGTCCAAATTCCAAAAGCCAATGACATAAGTCCAAGCAGTTCTTAAGGCACAAGGCACAATTATTTAATATTTTACAATGGAAAAAGATGATACCGAAGGCGGAATACCACCGGTCTCAAAGGAAATTGATAAATTGATGGTACTAAATTTACTTGACGAAGTACAGGTCAACAAGGAAGACTCTAAATCACCTTTCATTAATGAAGCACCTGAGTTAAATGATAATTCTTCCCCCATAGAATTAATTCAAAAGATGATATAGATATCGATGACATATTTACTGAAAATGGAGCTTTTATGTCGGTTAAAAAATTGAGCCAGAAAGTAACATTTTTGAAATCGAACAGTCTAAAGGAAATACTAATGAAGATGTAGAATGTATTTTGGATTCGTCTTTTGTGGATTTAGATAAGTAAGTTGTTAATAATTGGTCATATAATATTGAACTTAGTTGTTCAGTATAATTTATAATTTCTTTTATTCAAGGGTACAAAAAAATGTTTCTTTTCATACTTAAAAGGATATTCAGTAGTGTGCGGAAAGAAAACAGTCTAAGGTAATTATTTAGTATATGGTTTTCTGCTATTTTAACGATTTCTTAAAATATTTTGACGTACATGTTATTTATTAGTTGTCCTTAATAATAATATGAAGGCGCCGTTAATTTTTTTTATTTTTTTTTTTATAATAAAAAATATTTTTTGGGCATTTGTCCATTTTTATTATGTACAATTGGCAACGTTGTATAAATGTTTAATAATAAAAGAGGGATTATAAAGGGGGTCAGAGTCAAATTTTCTTGCTAACCGTATTTGTTTCACTGGTTCAAACCATACTCGAAATTGACAATATAAATATGAGAATCAAGAAAATGTATATTTTCAAACCTTTGCGTCACAGCACAATAAACTTTTAGGTTATGAGTGTGTTTTTTTATTTTTTGGATTAATATGTACTTTTGTTTACACCAAATATAAACATTTTTTACTTGCAATGTTCAGCGACGTAAAAGTTTACGAAAAATGACCGAAACAATGTTTTTAATGAGTATGATTTGATACGATTCATACCCCCGCCCGACAAAGATAACTATATTGATTTTAAACCATTGTCCGGGATGTATTCAAACACAGTTAAATACACGACGTACATGACGTCGCCGTTTAACAAGAAAATGTGATGTTTTTAAAATTGATTGAACTGTATTAACAACAAAAAATGGCTCTGGTTAGTTCTGGTTAGTCAACGTTTTTTTTTTAATCCTTTAATGACACCAGAGATCTATGAATCCAGTTTGTGTGAATTCTTTCTTTTATTCACTCATAATTAGAATCAGACCCTTCCGATGATGCTTTTAGTCGTTTTTCTTCTTACTTTTAGGTTATGAATGAACAGTTTTATATTTATCATATTTTTTTATCTTTATTCCCAAAAATATGGGGAAAAAATGTAATTTTTACTTAATTTTACATGTAATGTTTAGTTTCATTAACTCGTTTTACCAGTTTTACCCCGCCCAGCACCCCTTTTCACTCCCTGGTCCTTCAAGTATTAATAATTTTTAAAAAAACCCTTAAAATAGCAGAAAACCGTTTATTAAACTGTTACTCAGTTTAACATGAATACCCGCATGTAAACACTTCTGATGGATGAGTCATATAATTTGTTGTTGCTTTACTGGCCAATATCCCAATGCCTATTTGTTTAACCAGTATACAGTATGGTCAGTATGTCCGTGGATGGACTTTACAATAGGACAAATGGATCAAAAATTTAAATATTCAAAAAGGTGTGTATGGGAACTGCTTTAGCTTTTTTAAAAACAAGATTTACGTTGATCAAATTGTTGTTTTTCTTGTACAGAAGTACCAAGGCAGCACTGCCTTTATTTTTAATAATTTAGCAAAATATCGAATAAGAGAGGTTTTTAGAATTAAATTAGGATTTGATATCTAAAATTTTACATAAAATAAATATATATTTTTTTGTATTATATTGTTTTAATCATGTTTTACACCTTTACATAATTTTATATAAAAAAGGTGTAAAACGATTTAAAAAATATGCCACAAAAAAATTGTTTATTTTATGTAAAATTAATTTATATGGTATTCTCATTGAATTCTAAAAACCTTTTTATTTAACATTTTGCTGAATTATTGAAAATAAAGGCAGCTTTGTCTTGGTCTATTTTCACAATTTCGTAGTTTTTGAAGCCCCCTACAAAACAAAACAAATTTTCCAATGTGAATCTTTTTTCTTTTTTTTTTATGACTCAAAAGCAGTTGCCACACACGCCTTTCTTAAACACTCAAATTTTTGGTTTATTTGTCCTGTTGTAAAGTATATTATTTATAAACATGAGACTGGGCCAAAAAATCGACTTTTATTTTTTTAAATATATCGAAAATATTGTTTGGGGAAACAAAAAGAAAATATCCTAAAAATTTGAGCCTTTAATATTAATATTTAGAGGTCCCTAATTAACGAGGTAAAAAAAATTAAATGCACATATACCTTTAGAGAATGAAATTGCCTACCGAAACCATTTATTGAAAATTTTCGCCAGATGAACCGTTTTCGAATAATCAATATTTAAATATTGTTGTAATTTTTAGATTTACCTTTTTTTTTTGGTTAGTTTGTAAGTAGCACGTTAAATTAGCTTAAACGCAATTCGCTGCCGTTTTTAAATATTTGTTTTGAGAAAAAGTTGTACATAGAAAAGTTTCTTAAAATGATCCAAAGATTATCGGAAAGTTAATTGATTTTTGGTAATGGTAATAATCAACACATTAAATTTCCCAAAAATACAAAACCGTAAAAATAACCAACTTTCCGATAATCTTTGGATCATGTTAAGAAACTTTTCAATATACAAATTTTTCTCAAACAAATATTTAAAAACGGCAGCGAATCGCGTTTAAGCTAATTTAACGTGCTACGGCATCCCCTTAATAGCTATTTGTTATACCAGAACATAGATTAACTGTCTTAGAGTAAGTTGGAGTAAGTAAATCTAACATATATTTTCAAAGTAAATCACATCTTTTTGACTGACTTTAAATAAAGATGCAGAAAGAATAGTTGAGCAATGGTCCGGAATACAAAAATCCTTCAAATTTTTTGTAGCCAAAATCTGCTTTTAAATTTTCATAACAACATTTTGAAACACTCTGTATAGCCTATAATTTGTAAAGCTGGATTTTACAAAGTAAACAACCTAAAAATGTACTTAAAAATACTTAGGTCTGGTTGTACCATATCAACTTAAGCTATGGTTCAGTTGAACACAACTGGTACTTGAACCTGCTCTTCTAAAATAAATTGCTGCTTTTTAACACGCTTTTATTAGCTTGGGTTGTATGTATGTATGTATGTAACGGAATCTTTAAGCTTAATTTTCACCAACTTCCAGCGATTCGATTTCTTTGAAACTTTGCACACGTATCAAGGACCCATGACAATGCAATAATCTGCAAACAGTATCCCGTTATCCTGATTAGGATCGCCAGGATAAATAAATTCCTTTATAGATTTTCTGTAGGAGAGTAACAGAGAAAGAGCTAGTGCGCGATCTGCGCATGCGTGCAGTTTCGGACGTACTCTTAGCATAAGGCTGACAGAAACTTGTTCGGAGCAGTTGCGTTCTGAAACCCCATGCAACAGTGAAGCCTTAAATGAAATGATTAGATTACGAAATGGTTCGTGAAACATTTCAATATCACATGTCCGCAGAAAACTAATTGATATATCGAACTAAAAAAATAAAAAAATACGCTTTTATATGCAACCGAACTAAAAATTAGAAAATAATTTTTCATTACAAAGAGTTTGTATTACAGTAATAAAAGGTCAAACAATGAATTATACTTATATACCTCAAAATAGAATTATAAAATAAAATTTAAGATAATAACAGAATAATTCACTTCAGAATAAAAGCGTGGGGTGCTTAATATATTAAATGTTATAATTATTTAAAAATAGTAAAATGCACCCCACGCTTTTTACTCTGAAGTGAATTATTCTGTTATTATCTTAAATTTTATTATAATTCTATTTTGAGGTATATAATTATGATTCATTGTTTGACCTTTTATTAATGTAATACAAACTCTTTGTAATGAAAAATTATTTTCTAATTTTTAGTTCGGTTGCATATCAAAGCATGTTTTTTTAAACTATTATTTATTTGTATCAAATGTAGTAAATTTCCTATTATTTTAAGATCTAATGATTTCTCTGCTGAACCAATAGATTGTGATGTGAAAGTTGAAAATGCCACAGTGTCACATGAAATTAAAAAATCAGATAAAATAACTTTCGAAGAATGGAAAACAAAAAACGAGGAATTGGACATCAAGGATGAAGATGTAGAACAATTTCAGAATAGGTAAAAACCCGTTTTAAAATAACTTCAGTGATATACAGGGTGATTCAAAAATCGATCACGAAACTTAAGGGGGTGATTCTACTTGACAAAATAAGGGTAGAGCTTCATATACTTTTTTTCAAAATGTCATTTGTTTTCGAGTTACAAGCCGTCAAAGATCAATTTTTATTTTGGTTTTTTCGCCATATTGCATTTATTTTTTAACCAATCCAGTTGATATTTGGCACACCAATAGAGCTTTGCAGATTCTAAAATTTTAAGACAAAAGTACTTTTTTAAATACCGCCAGAGGGCATTTTAGCTAAAACTTTAAATTTATTTACATCATAACTTTTTATTTTGACAGATATCGCAAAGCTGGGACCGCCATTTTATAGACAATCAAAAACTTAAAAAATAAGGTACTCCTTATTAAAGTCGATAAACCTCACCATTTAGGCACCAATAGACATCAAAGTTTTCATCAATTTCAATCAAATTACCTACATACATACAGGGTGTCCAGTAACTCAACTGATAAACTTTACGGAGCGATTCTACAACAGAAAATAAGAAAAAACTTCATATAAATATATGTCCCAAACGTCTTAGTTTTTAAACTGCGGTGTGTTAAGTATTTAAAAAAAAACTTTTTAAATTTGGGCTGTTTCAGTCTTGCCCCCGGTATATAAAAAATAATAATAAAAAGTAATAAAAAGATAATAAAACAGACAACTTTAAATTACTTGGTATTTACTTAGATCCACACATTACATGGTGCAACCACATAAATCATGTAGCTAGCAAACTAAACTCAGCATATTTTGCCATAAGAAATATTTTTAATATACTTGAAACAAAACAACTACTAAACACTTAATATGTCCTAGCATTTAGCCATCTGAGCTACGGGATTATTTTTGGGGCCAGTCTACAGACATTTCAAGAATATTCATACTGCAAAAACGAATAATTAGAAAAATATTTTCACTTCACCCTTTAGATTCATGTAAACCTTATTTTCTCCAATATAAAATTCTACCACTCCCTTGCATTTTAATCCTACAGTCAGTCTTATTTGTCAAAAAACATTTCAGCAAATTTCAACAAATCACAACTGTTCACAACTACCCCACCAGGCACAACACTAATATCTACATACCCCATTATAACACAACCTCATTTCAAAAAAGTCCATACTGCTTTTGCAGCACTATGTATAATGCACTTCCAGCAAACCTTAAAGAATTAACATCATATCATAGATTTAAAAAAGGCGTAAAGAGCTATCTTCTACAAAAATGCTATTATGATGTCAAAGAATATTTCTCCATAATTAGTTAGTATTTTATGTTTTTACTATAATATTTTAAAAATTTTGTTCATGTATTTTTATGTTTTTTTTCTATTTTAGTACCTAGTTTGAATTTTTTAAACATTTATTTGTATTTTTCATTAATTTATTGACGTTGTCATATCTGTAAGATCTTTAGACATAAAAGTAAATAAACAAGCTGTTTTGCATTTCTCGTCCGGTAGGCATTAATATCACCGCATTTTATTAAAGCTTCAGATTTACCAGGGCCTCGTCGGCATAAAATCTGGATAATTGAGCTCGTAGCACCCAGAAATAAAAAATAAAAAAACTGGTATTGTGCATAACCTGGCACTGTCACTACTGACACTTCCCGCAGAGGGAGCCCCCGTCCTCGGCCGTTACGAAAACACGTGCTCACCAGTACAAAGAAACATCAGGCTAAAGAAATCTTCACTCACAGCGCTTAGCTCCAGAAGAAAGATGCCATCAATTTAGCGTGAATCTTTTCTTGATCCCCAAGGGTAAAACAAAACGCCCATACAACTCCTTCAGCCGCCACCCTCGGGAAAGCTGTGTAGCCCTCTACGAACGTCCACACTGTTTGGAGGTCAATTAAAGAGCCTGAGTGTATGGCTGAGTAATAGAATGTTTTCAGGGTTTCGTTATCTACAACGTTTCTTAGTTGCAGAACAGCGCAATTTTTAGAGGATAGCTTACTACAGACAGAATCAATGTGGGGACCGAACCCTGACAGGCAAGCTCCTGTCACGGGACACCCTAATAGGCGCAAAGACTGAAAAATTAGACTTTAAGGCGTTTAAGCACAAACCATTATCCAGACACCAGTCTGCGATGTCCCGAACACACTGATTTGCCCTCGAGCAGGCACTGTCATATGCGCTTCCATCCGCAACCGCTAATGTATCGTCAGCAAACAACGATATGTAGCTGTCATTCACAACAAGTGGTAGGTCGTTTATAAAGAGTAGGAAAAGTATAGATCCCAGAACACTTCCTTGTGGGACGCCCGTCTTTGTATTTGCCCATTCGGAAATAGTTCTCTCATCATCAAATGACAATTTGACATCTTGCGATCTACCAGTCAAGTATGATTTTAACCATTCAAGGGCTGGCCCTCTTATTCCATATTTTTTAATTTTACTGGTAAGCATGGTATGACTTAAAGTATCAAAGGCTTTGGTAAAATCAAAGAAAATACCTACAAACTTTAGCTTTTTATCAAAGATAGGAATGGGAATACTAATGTCTGGCTCTTGTGTATGACTTTTTTTTGTGGGGCTGTATTATTATCTAAGCTTTGCAACCCAATAGGTCTGTATGACGCTCGAGTAAATCCCCTTTAGTATCGTGTGCTACCCTACTATTAGGTCGAATTTGGCTTTAAAAATATGAGTGCAAACCATAAAACTTGGTCAACATTATAGGGATCTGTTTGTTTGCTTTTAAACATTATCTTTTTACTTAACAATGCATTGTAAATAAACTGCTTAATAACATATACAGTGCATTTCTTTAACGTCCTTCGCCTTGTATTTTAGAGTAAAATTGACAGATGGAAATTTCTAGGTAAAAAATTTTGGCACATCATTTTAAAGCTCTGGATGAGTACTCTATAACCCTAGAATATTACGTCAATATCTTTAGCTACTGCAAAAGGGAGGTCCATTTAACTTTTTTTCAAGGTGGCACCCAGCAGCCATCTGACACCATGTCAATTTTACTCTAAAACATAGTATGTACACATTTGTTTCGAAGTTTTTTTTTTAATTAATTCATATATAATTATTATTTTTTTTTGTAGTTTATCAGAAAATCAGTGTAATGCTGAGAAAAAAGACAAATTCGATAATTCCAGTCAGAAATCCGTTGTAGATATAGAAATGACGTATCAATGCGGTCATTGTGGATTTTCAACAAATTTTGAAGACCAATTAAAAACTCATGTTTGCTGTAGTTTAAATCCCAACCAGGATACGGTTTACAAATGTAACGAATGTGTTGACAATATAAATAGCGGATTTAGTAAATATGATTATAAAACGCATATTACAAAACATTTACAGATAAGCCTTATCCGCCATAAGAATCTCAAAGAAAGCAAAATGTACAAAAGTACTGAATGTAATTATAAAAGTGGATTTTCAGC
>JACEGR010008472.1:0-36569 GCA_014170235.1 Listronotus bonariensis | reverse complement strand
GACATTTAGACATAATTTTAGCTTCTTTGGAATTCACAGCTCAAAATGATAAAATAAGTAATCAAAGTCAAATAGTTTAAAAAAGAGGACGATAAAAATGCGTACCTAACTAATTAGCTAGAAGTTGGAAAATATTAATTTAGAAGATGTTCAAAATGTCTTCCTCCTTGTTGAAGGCATTTTCCAATTCTCTCTTGTAAGGATCTTTCCACATTTTGAAGCATTGCGGGTGTAATGGTGGCAAATGCTTGGATGATTCTTTGTTGCATGTTTTGTGCTGTTGTGGGAGGTTCCATATAAACAAGGTCTTTTACGTATCCCCATAAAAAGAAATCTAATTTCGTTAGGTCCGGCGATCTCGCAGGCCATCTGGTTGGTCCTCCTCTTCCAATCCAATGATCTTCATATCTGTCATTTAACAAAGCTCTAACTGGTTGTGAAAAATGGGCTGGAGCCCCATCCTGTTGCAACCACATATTTTGTGCTTGGATGTTTTGGGGCAGCAATCCGGGTAAATCATTTGTTAAAAATGCCAAATAAATTTCGCCGTTAAGGTGGCCGTGAAAAAAATATGGACCTACCACATGGTCCCCTATAATTCCTCCCCAAACATTTATTGACCAACGGTGTTGGCGGTCTATTTGTCGTATTATTCTTGGATTCTCATTAGAATAATAATGGAAATTATGTCTGTTCACGCATCCAGTATTGTGAAACGTTGCCTCATCGGTAAATAGAACATTCATAAAAAAAACTGGTTTTCTTGAAGGCGAATTTGTGCCCACTCACAAAACTCTACCCTTCGTTGAAAATCATTTTCATTCAGCGTTTGGTGCAACTGAATGTGGTATGCGTGATATTTATGGTTTTTTAAAATCCTTTGACTGACCTTTCACTTATGCTAACTGCTTCTCCCACGGATGCCTGATTAATATTTGGGTTTTCCGTAACTGTCAGTAAAACTGCAAACTGTTTTTCTTCATTCGTGGCCACTTTTAACCTTTCTTGCTTTTTGTAGTCCACACTCCCTGTTTCAAGAAAACGCTCAAGGAGTCTATTAAAACTTATTGCTTCCGGACGGCGTCTGTCGGGAAACCGAGCTGCATAAACTCTACTTGCTAGCAAACAATTTTTCTCACTTTCTCCTAACACAAAAATCATGTCAATTAGCTCTTCCTTTGAAAAATGCATTTTTTCTAATAGAATATTATTACTTTCGCCCAAGAAGAAGTGGTTCTAATACGGTTACGAAATGTCAATATGTACTTATCCAATTAAATAATATTTTGTTTGTTTCCATGGCCGCCTGAGTATTTTGTTTCACTATCGATACCTTCATATTAGGTTTTTGGTAAATATCTTGAGAACGGTTGAGAATTTTAATTTAATTGTAATTACCAAAAAAATTATTTAAATTGTTCATCGAATGGTAGAATAATATACAGGGTGTTCCATTTAAAAAACTTGGAAAAAACGTGTTTGAAATATGTACTTTTCAAAACAGGATTTTGGACACCCTGTATATAATGGAAAAAAAAACTTATAACTCCTTGTTATCTTCATATCTTTGGTATTAGCTTTTACATAATTTTGTTTAAAAAAAATCTTTAAGTTATTTTTTAACCAATTTTCTTTCAGGGCGGTAAAATGTTATTTTGTAGGTTTTTAATTTTTAGCTCCCAAACCGCTGAACCCAATGAAATAAAATTTTGTGTACTTATGAAATACACTAATAGGAACCTAAATGTGCACAAAAATACAGGGTGTTCCATTTAAAAAAATGTAGATTTTGTCGTCAAACTTTTGGGCCACCCTGTATGTGCAAAAATATTTTGCAAAAATGCAACCTAATCCACGTTATAAGTTGGTACCAGAACGGAATTCCTAACATTATTTGTATAGGAGCTACGGAAGCCTGACGCACTATTGCAGGACCCTGTATATGGCGGTATGAATATTCGTGGTAGACTCGTCAAAAAGAATCTCCCTAAAAGGTTTTAAAATTGTTCTTATCAAGAAGTTTATTTTATTACTGGCTCATGGACTACCACGTTAGACAATCGAAACACTTTTAAGGTGTGATATGCACTCCGGAAATCAACCCTTAATTTTTTCTCTCATGTCTTGAGAAAAAATTAATAGAGGATGATAGAATTTTCCATAAATTAAATTATGGTTTTGATTTCGTAAAGTTATCTCTAGCTGGTCCTCAAGATATTAAAAAAAAACAATTTTAAGGGTGTATTTTAGGGGTGCATTTTACTACTCAAAAGTTTTTAATGGCTCAAAAAATCGTGTCCCTTGTTTTTTGATGTAGTACAAAATATTGCAGTTTCATCAAAATCGAGTATACAGGGTGTAACTAAATAAGTGTAAAACATTTAAGGGGGTGATTCCTCATTGAAAAATATGAAAAAAGTTCCTATAAACATAGGTCCGAAAATGCATAGTTTCTAAGATACAGGGTGTCCAACATTTAGGTTCAACATTCACCTTCTTTAATCTTCAGTTGACCTTCACTTTTTAATGTCATTAGATAGTCCTTAAAAAGTTAAGATAGGAAAGTAAAATTAATTTTGCTCTATCTTTAACTGTTTTTGCTCAGTAAATCGTCAAAATTCAAAAATTCCGTCCCAAGAAACATGCAATAAAGTGGTTTTTATTTTTTTTCTCGAAAACGAAGCAAGATACAAAAAAATTTCAAGAGATAAAAAAGTTGTATTTTCAGTTGCTTATTCTAAAAATAAATAAAAAAGTTACAAAAAAGTCAGTGGCGTACATTTTTTACAATTATTTTCGATAAGATGTCCCGTGAGACGCCACTGGACTTAATAATTTTAATTTAATTATGCCTAACTTTGGCCCTTATTACTAGAAATAACACTGAAAAATTTCAAGAAAATCGGTTACAGGGTATTCAAGATAATTACAAAAACCTATTTTATTTAAAAAGTTTAACACCCTGTATCTTGGAAAGTATGCATTTTCGGACCCATGTTTATAGGAACTTTTTTCATATTTTTCAATGAGGAATCACCTCCTTAAATGTTTTACACTTATTTAGTTACACCCTGTAGTTGGGACCAGATTTTATTCATTCTGAGAGGGTTGCCGCAAAGTATCTAATGTAAACAAACCCTTTTTGTGAACAATGATTTATTGCATCAATAAATAATACACTCGACAAGTTTATAATTCTTTACGGCACGTGTCAGCTTTTATAGCAGGACAGAGACGAAATAAGAATTGATGTTTGCTAAGTACCTACGTGATACGCGTTTTATCAATGTTTTTTTATTTATCCAAAAATTATGTAATCAGGCTCTGTCAGAGACTATGTGCTTATCAGAAAGGTTTGTTTACTTTATAATTTTTGTGCAGTTGGCGGCAATGCTTTCAGAATGAATTATAGGTGGTTCACAAAGTCGGTCTATATAGGGTCGCGACATTCGGCCATAATGCTTTGACGCGTTATGACGTCACATCTCCTATTTTTCGTCCATGTTGTTCAGTGCCGGAGATATACAGTTTATTTTATTAGTAGAACAACCGTTTACACAACAGTTTTTAATTATAAATAAGTTATAAATTCTTTTACTTTAAATAAAAAACATTTGGAATTACATCTTTCACAAATATCACTTCTAAAACAATGCAAAATGAAATGCGCAAATTCTAGACGCCACTGGATTGATAATCAGCTTTGATTTTACCCAGTCTTGCCAACTTTTCACCGTGGAGTGCCCTTCCTTGCGTCCCCATCCTCGAACCGCCTAAAAGTTGAGGATATGTCACAACCTTATAAATATAAACTAACCTTGGTGGTGTTTAGACTTTACCTGTGATAGTTCCTTTGTAAGTAAAAAATTGAGTGTTCCATTGAAAATAATCATACTTTTTAACTTATTTTATATACCATAAATGATAATAAAAAATCTAATTACTGATTCGAAATCCACCAAAAATAAAGCAATAAATTAATATTTTTATTTATTTTTAACATAAAAAATTAAAAAGTTAAGGGCAGTGGCTGCTATTCAGATGTAGTAAGTGAAGTGCCACTTCACCAAAAATAAAGAATAAAACATAAAAAAACATATTACTATTATTCAATTCATTTTTCTCATTTCTATTTCTTATTTGTAAAATTCGCCATGGAAAATCTAGCATATAAATTAACCGCTGGCGCGAGTCGCTTTCGGCAACGCAACATCACATTCCGCGATCAGCAAGTGTATTGCAAATATAAAACGGACCGAAGTATACACCTCATGCGGGGTTTGTTTACGCTTTGACGCTCCGTTGCCATGACAACGCTATACTTGCCGGCGGCCAAAATCGCGGGTGGGAGTATATCAGGTGTATTGCTTGGTAAATCGCTAGCCTTAGCGCCTTTACACACTGACTGTTTTAAAGACTATAAAATAAATATTATCCATCAGGTGGAGTGCACTTTTCCTCAGTTTATTTTTTAGTGCTCGGGATTTTGATTATTAATTCTGGTAAGTGGAACGGAGTTTTTCTTGTCTTAAGTGTTTAAAAACTTCCTTAAGAAACACTATATCCCAAAATAGACTTTTATCTTTGACCAATATTTCAATTCAAAATGAGCTTCTACAGGAACTGATAAAAACTCAACCATTTTATGAAGATATAATTAATAAATTTGCTGCATTAAAAGATAGAAGGATTCATTTGGTGTATAAAATTTAGCTAAATTTAGATATTAAGACTTTTTACTTAGACTTTTGATAGTTGAGAATTTTTAATTTTTCTAAAATGGTGAATGCGCTTTTTTCCTTTCTACACCTGCTTTTAGACCCGCGAGCCACCACTGGTTAAGGGTGGTGTAAATTTATAACTTGACACTTAATTTTTTCTTCCTTAAAACATACTTTACACGTCAGCTCTGAACCACTGCATTTATACGAATAAGTTAACAAATCCACGTCAAACTTTACACGTGTTAATTAAAAAGTACCACCATTTTTCGAAAAAAATAAACGACAAAGTTTATTGAACAACCAGCTATATCGTTCGTCTATTATTACAAGAGATAAAAATATCAAGAACTTTAATAAAACACAAAGCCCTACATATAAAAAAAATATATATTTTCTCCAGGGTAAAATATCAGATCGGAGATACGACTTAAAGGAAAAATGGGAAAACTAGTATTTATTCCCAGCGGAACAACAACTTTTCCAATTTTTCTGTGATTGTATCAAAAAGCAATATTTGTTGTATGGATAAGTTTTCAAGTTATATAAAAAGTACATTTATGTTTTGGCGTAGTTTTTAAAATACCGCATAATTGTTGGTAGAATTTCGCATAATAATTCAAAAGCCTTATAAATTGTAAGGGTTGGTATAGAAGAAACAGTTTAAAAATGTAAATTCGGTGCTCTTTGATAAGAAAACAAAATCACAAAAAGTTTAAAGCAAATAAATCGGCATGCTTGACTTCGCGGCCGCCTTTGCTATATTTCTTTTATGATATGCCGGTTGATGCAGCTGGTCATCGCACTATGGGATAGAAATTCATTTTTTGGTCAAAATTCTGAAACTTACCAATCTAACTTAAAATGAGGTGCTTTTTACTGGAAAAATATTATAAATTATTACAAATGCTTTTGGAAACCTAAAACTTATTATATGTTATTATAAATTTACTCCCCCTTAACATTATTATTTTTTATTGTACAAAATAAACTAAAATGTCAGCTTGTTTGGTTAATTCGGTAGTATTCTAATCAGTAATCTGATGATTATTATCTCATATGATTTACAGGGTACGACAATAGGTATGATTTATTTAAATGGAATATCCTGAATATTATATCACAACCAAAAAAATCTTTTAAAATGCTTTAAAAAAATACTACATTTGATGTGTCTATCTCAATTAGTTTCGGAAATATGTCCATCCAAATCTGAAAAATAATTTTAAATTATTCTTAGAAGCGTAATAGAGATACATCTTCCCAACTTTTTTATTTTTTAACGTATAAAATAAATAAAAACACTGTTTTGTTGGGTAGATTCTGTAGAAACCATAGTGTAGGACAAAACATATTAAATTTTAAAATGAAAAACCTTGTAAATTATAAAAAATCTTGTATCTGTCCTTACACTCAGAAGTAGCAAAAGTAGGAAGGCAATTGTAAGTACAAAAATGATAAAGAAAAAGGTAAAAAACCTTTGACAAAAGTAGCGAGACTTCGCGAGACTACATCGGAAACACAACAATAGCTCTTATTATTTAAACTCTTTTACTTTTTTTAGTAAACAAGGCTAATAATAAACTAAGTAGATTAAATGTTGTATATTTATGTTTACTTAAAATACATTTTTAAGTTTCTTATTACCCCAATAGAAGTCGTCATATCTTTTTATAATTTTGCGTATATGTAGTTTGGAGTATCTACTTTGAAATACACAGCATGAGCCATTAAAATTTCAAAGTTGCTTTTTGGCCAAAATAATGGATTTCTATCCCATAGTGTATGGGCGCGTGGCTGTAAAGGGTAGCGGCGCCTTTGTATAAAATATTCCGATTGCAGGCGGTCTTTCTTATGTTTTTTTGTATTATTTTCAAAGGGTACCGAATTTGCACTTTTAAAATATTCTTACTATACACTTTTTATTTTAGAAACCCATAATTTCTGAATTTACAATTTTTTTATTGATATTTAACATTAACTTTTACGTTCAAGTTTTTAGGAGCAAAAAAGAAGGGTCATTTTCTTTCTAAAACAGCCCACAGACGATCAATATTTTTGAGCAAAATTTCATATTGTACAATATTATTGACTGATTGTGGCTTATATTGAGAGCTTGTACAATATATTGTGTCAATCAAAAACAGTTTGATTTTTTGTGCAATAGTGATTTATGGTGCAGTGCGTGGGTAATATTGCACAATTATTTCAGTTTTCAAATACGAAAGAGTATTGGTTTTACAAAAACAATTACACAAATATGGATTCAAAAGCAATAGAAAAAGAAATAAAAGTTTTTTCTTATTTTCAAATATGTTTCAAGCAACTACTTTTTTATCCATGTTTTAACCAGTAGTTACAAAATAAAACTAGTTATTAAGCAATATATTAAATATAGTCATTGCGCGAATATATTGCACTGTTTGGGGACGACTAGCAATATTACTGTACAATATTTTGCCCAATAATATTGATCGTCTGTAAGCCCCTTTAGGCGGCCCATAGACAATTAATATTATTGCGCAAAATTTCATATTGTTCAATATTATTGACCGTTTGTGGTTTATATTGAGAGCTTGTACAATATATTGTGTCAATCAAAAACAGTTTTATTTTTATTGTGCAATAGTGATTTGTTGTGCCGTGTGTGGGTAATATTGCACAATTATTTCAGTTTTCAAATACGAGAGTATTTGTTTTTCAAAAGCAATTACACAAATATGGGTTTAAAAGCAATAGAGAAAGAAATAAAGGTTTTTCTTATTTTCAAACATGTTTCAAGCAGCTACATTTTTCTTATCCATGTTTTAACCAGTAGTTACAAAATAAAACTAGTTATTGTGCAATATATTAAATAAAGTCATTGCGCGAATATATTGCACTGTTTGGGGACGACTAGCAATATTACCGTACAATATTTTACCGAATAATATTGATCGTCTGTGGGCCCCTTTAGACAGAGAAACTCGTGGTGCCGCGCGTATGCATCCCTATACAGTCCAATTAAACAGGTCCCGAACTTCCCACTTTGTTCGTTCTTTTATCCCTAGAGTTTCTAGAATGTGGAACCTGCTGCCTGCGGAGGTCTTTCCTTCCCCCAAATCTTCAAGTATTTAAGTCCCGTGTCAACAAACTCCCTTTTACCTTTCGTAAGACACCCACGGTACTTTAGTATTCAGGCTTTTAGCCTTCGGGGTTTGTCCAAAAATAAAAAAATAAATAATAGTTTAAAAAAACTAAAAACACACTTTTATATGCAACCGAAGTAAAAATTAGAAAATAATTTTTCATTACAAGGAGTTTGTATTACAGTAATAAAGGTCAAACAATGAATCATAATTATATACCTCAAAATAGAATTATAATAAAATTTAAGATAATAAAAGAATAATTCACTTCAGAGTGAAAAGCGTAGGGTGCATATTACTATTTTTTTATAATTTTTCCCTCATAGATATTTACAAATGAAATAATTATAACATTTAATATATTAAGCACCCCACGGTTTTATTCTGTTTTTATCTTAAATTTTATTATAATTCTATTTTGACGTATATAATTATGATTCATTGTTTGACCTTTTATTACTGTAATACAAACTCTTTAAAATGAAAAATTATTTTCTAATTTTTAGTTCGGTTGCATATAAAAGCGTGTTTTTTAGTTTTTTTAAACTATTATTTATCTTTCATTTTTAGTTCGGTATATCAATTAGTTTTCTGCGGACATGTGATATAGAAATGTTTCACGAACTATTTCGTAATCTAATCATTTCATTTAAATCTTCACTGTTGCATGGGGTTCAGAACGCAACTACTCCGAACAAGTTTCTGTCAGCCTTATGCTGAGAGTACGTCCGAAACTGCACGCATGCGCAGATCGCGGACTAGCTCTTTCTCTGTTACTTTCCTACAGAAAATCTATAAAGGAATTTATTTATCCTGGCGATCCTAATCAGGATAACAGGATACTGTTTGCAGATTATTGCATTGTCATGGGTCCTTGATACGTATGCAAAGTTTCAAAGAAATCGAATAGCTGGAAGTTAGTGAAAATAAAGCTTTTTTTCCGTTACATACATACATACATACAACCCAAGCTAATAATAAAAAAATAAATAAAAAAAAAAAGCGTTTAAAAAAATAAAAAAATAAAAGTTTTAAATAAAACGCCCTTACAAATATTCGTTTAATTTTGACCATTGCTCATATTAGTCTAGTAATCCTATACAGATCGGTTTAAGATCGATTATACGATTAGTTCGTGCATTTTCGCAGACAAAAATAAGTATCCAGACACTAAAATAGAGAAACAAATCTTATAACACGAAGATGAGCAAGAAGATACAAGAAATTTTAGCTGGAAATCCATAAATTTCCCGGCTATTAATACTGCCATAAATCTAGAGTTGGGGAATTTAATTTCTGAAGTCGGTTGAGTCCGTAAATTAATCATGGATTTGTGCTGTGGATGTTTGCTGGGATAGTGCCAGTTAAGTGCAGAAAACATTATTTGTTGATTTCTTCAAGACAATGTATAGAGCGTCATTGTATTGTGGAGGTTTTTTCGCCCTTTTCGGGGTCATCCACCCAGGTCCGACGACCGTCCCCCTAGGTGGTGCACTGTAGCCTGAAGGCTTATTATACCTTGACCCCTACTCCTTCCCATTCACACACCATTCATTCCATTCAACGTTACTTGTATTTATGTATGCAAGAAACTATAAAACAATTTTTTTCCGACGTACGTATTTATTTTTATGTCTACCGACACCATGTCGCGTGCGACGTTGCCAATTATGTGAGAGATTTTGTTTGTCTGTTTTTTATTTTAAAACATTGTATTTAATAACCAAGAAAAATATTTTTCTAGAAACAGTTAAATAATAAATATGATGTATTAATACATTTTACGTTATACAGGGTGTTCATTTAAAAACTTTCCACTCAAGTTATCTTCAAAACGAGACAGCTTTGAGAAAATCGCCGAAACACGTCAAGATATTTATTGAGGGGGAACGTTTTTTACAAAAAATTGGACGGCGCCCCTTTAACCCCTTAACCACCAGGGCCACCACCCCAAAATTCTTAAATGAGAAGGCGGGTCGAGTGATACATCATTTTAAAGCTCCTGACGAGTACTTTATAACCCTAGAATATGAAGTCAATATCGTCACCTATTACAAAATGGCGGTACTTTAAAGATTACCTAAATACCTGATTTAGATGGTCATATTTCCGAAACTAATAAAGTTAGATGTACCTAATGTGGTGTTTTCTTAAAGCTCTTTTAAAGGTCTTTTTAATGGTGATACTGGTAGTAATATACAGGGTAGAAGAAAAAGTACATTTATTTTTTATTTAATAACCCTGTATATTATTTTACCATTAAAAAGATCTTTAAATGAGCTTTAAGAAAATACCATTACCACATTATGTTTTTCTTCTTTTACCTAAAATTCCGCATTAAGAGTTATACATCAACTGTTTATTAAATGTACTTCAGTTATTTTTTTTAAGTGAAATGATACATTTATAATGAAAGACATGTAATCCAATAAAACATATGGACTCCATCTGCATACACGTCTCTAATGGCACATCCTATTTTATCAACTAACCTGTCAAGATTTCTTATTAATTACTCCATAATACTTACAGCTTAATTGCCGTCTTTAATACCTCCCACTGACAGATATAATTTTTTTAATACTATGTTATGTATTTTTGCTACAGGGTATTTAGTAATAGTTTTTATCAGTGGTTCAAAGATCAGAAAAGTTGTCTTAAGTTTAACTTTTTAATTAACATATTTAATTCCTGCTTTTTCTTAAACATAAAGCTCTACTTGCTAACCTTGAGCTGTAGTTTAGTAATTTTAGTAGCGATTTTTCTATAAAAAAATATGTTTACAGTAGACTGGGTGAAAAAATCGACTATTTTTTTTAATAAATCAAAAATATTGTCTAAAGTGAACAAAAATAACGGTAAGGTTTAAGCCCTCGGACAAAAAATTAATTTTATAGATTTTTGACATAAAAATCAAAAATACCTATAAAGTGTTATACATCATTTTAAAGAGAAAAACGTTTTTTAAAATGTGTAAAAAACAAAGTGGCCCCCATAAAAAACGAAAGTTGATGATGGTATCTCAAAACCGAAACGTTGAAATTAAAATCTGATTACAGAAATGCATTGCGCTTAAAAAGTTGCCCCGATAATATTTTTACAGATTTCCAAAATTATTTGAAATAAAAAAACTACAACACTGTTTCTAAAATGCACATTTTTAATTTTTCAAAATAACTCAAAAATTAAACAAGATACAGCCGTCATTAAAACTGCATTAAATTATCCATTGAATTTTCCACAACTTTCTTCATTTAACCATCTTTCTATCTCTTATAGTTTCCAATATTCCAATACATTTCCTACCAATTTTGGACACACTGTATGTACAACATTTTTTGTTCTTATCCTCTAAGCTTTGCAACCCAATAGGTTTCTATGAAGCTCGAGTAAATCTCCATTTAGCATCGTGGGCTCCCTTACTATTATGGTAACAGCAAACAAAGGTGCTGCGAAATGCAAAAACTGCATGTTTCAGTGCTTGAATAACGTTGACGGAATAAGGTAAATAATGGGTTAAAAATCCAATAACCCGGCACTCACGGTACTCTTGCATTTGAGCATAAGCCTTAGGGAGATGTCACAAAGATAAAAAAATAGTACATCTATTAAATGAAAAACACAATTTCACTCACTCTTCCGTATTTACTTCCAAGTAGGAAAATTAATCACAAGTTGTTGATTTACCGAATAATTAACGGTTTTGAGAAAATTGCTGTCACTGCTCGGTTACAAGATGCGTTCCTACCGATGACAGGTTGTCTTCGCGGACGCCACGAATATTGCGTGTGAAAATGTGAAATTAAATATGTGACACGTTGAGTGCCTAATTTTCCATTTATTTTCTAATAATAAAGGTATGGGTGAGCTGTTTCTACAAGGACCGTCAAAAGTAAGCTTTAAGGCGATGTTTTGAATTTAAAACCTTTTTTTTGTGCTTGTTAAGTTACCATAAATTTCGCCATTAGTTCTTTAAGTTCGTGTTTTTACCAAATTTAAAATTTATTATTTTGCAAAGAATTTAAAAAAAAATAGTTTTTTTGCGAATATCTCGTTTCCTTTACTTTTAATTGCATTTATATTTCTTATAAAAGTTGTAGAATACAAAATTCTTTACAAATTTAATTCAAACATTTTTGTCACACCAACGAAACCGATAATAGAGGGCGCAGAGTGTAAAGCACTTGTAGTGCATGTGCATACCTTAAAACGCAATCAATCGTGATGTTTAGTCTAATATGTCATCTTTTACTTAAGTATTTGCTAAATATCACGATTGATTGCATGCTAAGGTATGTACATACACTAAAGTGCTTTACACTCTGCGCCCTCTATTATCGGATCCATTGGTATGACAAAAAAATGCTTAGAATCAAATTTGTAAAGAATTTTGTGTTCTACAACTTTCATAATAAATATAAATGCAATTAAAAGTAAAGAAAACGAGATATTCGCAAAAAACTATTTTTTTTAACATTTGACCTGTCATATTTCGAGTTCCTTAAACGATATCATAGGGGATTTTTAGGAGAGTATTTTTGTACCAAAATAAAGGTATGTACAGATATTCAGCTTATTCCGTGAGATTTCAAGGTCAAAGTCTAAGTTAATTGGGCATCTTATTTTAAAAATCATTTAACCCTTAGTTTAAAGAAGCTTGTTCCTTACAGGTTAATTAAATATTATACATTTAAAAAATAAAAATCAAAATTTTGACAAGCTGTCATATCAACGGAAAATATAGCAGAGACTTCAAAATTGGCAATTGTAATCAGGGGTGAGCGACCTTCAAAATAAGATATTACTAGACCACTCTTCCTATTTAGGATTTTTGGGGGTTCAGTCTGACCCCTGCTAGAGGGTTGTAGTTCAGGGAAGCAAAGTAGAAAAAATGTTTCCCCTAAAACCCAATAACCGACATGTTATAGTTAGGGATCCTTGGACCATTTTTTCAAGTCATTACTAAAAAGCTAATTTTTCGTGAGTAGCTTCATTTTGACAAGACGACCAACTTTTTTCCTTACAACAATTTTTGTTAATGATAGCATACATGGGTAGCAGAAATTAAATATTTTGATTTGATAAATATCAAAAACAGTATGACGTACCCTCACAATTTTTTAGGACGATGTGGGTGTTACATTATACAAATATTGTGACGTATAATTTGAAATTGCATACAAATGGGCTCCTTAACGTCACTTGGACAAATATACGATATGGAACTATCTTCTTGGACCATGAGACCGGTGGACAAAAACTAACTTTCCATTTTATTAACTAACTTAATTTAGTACGGGCATACCCCCCTAGGGGTAGCCCGTACAGGACTTAACTAAAACTTTGACTTTAAACTTGACTTCACTAACTACTTCTTATCTAATCTCTTTCTAACTTCTTTCTTCTCTCTAAATTTTCCGGTGTTTGTTTTTCATTTCTACGCTGACCCAGTTTGTTTAATGTTTTTATTTTATTATTATAAGAGTAACCTAGAAAATTGTTTAATTTATACTTTAAAAACCTTGACACCTCACGTATATCTTTATGTAGCAAAATTCCCAATGTTAAAGTAACCTAGTTAAAATGTATACTTTTTTATACTAGGTGTTCACAATATTATTAAATCAACCGAAAAAAATCAGCTGGTTACCTAGTAGTTATATTTCACGACATTGTTAACCATACATTTTGGCGGTAGGGGACTTTCTTATAAAAAGCTAACATTTTGTAGGGCAATTTTTTTGGTTATTTAGATAATTATCTTGAAAATTAACAGAGAAAATCCCTGTTTGTAATAAATTTTTGATATTTGTCAAATCAACACATTTAATTCCTGCTACCCCTGTATGCTACCACCAACGAAAATTGTTGTAAATAAATTAGCTTGTTAGTAATGAGTTGCAAAAATGGTTACCCGGCATAATATTGCTCGCAGATTTGAACCCACTTTAAATACAAACAAAAAAAAATAAAGCAATATTTGATAAAATGATAAAGAAAGACACAATCCAAAACTTAAAAATAAATAATGTTTATGCAAATATAATACATATTATGCGTATATTTTGCCAATAAGCCAATTAGATCTTTTTTGCTTACCTCGTGCTAAGGAAAAAAGAATATTGGTAGAGCCGTTAAAGTTATCATAATATACGTTTCTCTTTTTAACTTTTAAAGTACGTATATGTGCTTCTTTTTTCCATATAAACCCATAGCGTAACTTTAAACCGTTGCTGAGTGAATTATCTCGATTTTGTAATAAAGAAGGTTTCGCATTGCAATAGATATGTATTTGTTTTTAGGATTAATTTTCTTTATGTCTTGTATATTTTATTTTTTTCTAGAATGTCTCTACACATCAATATCTATACGAAAGGCTACAGCAGTTAAGTGAGCCCAAATATTCTCCACATAATAGTAAGTATTAATTTAATAGATAAGTAGCTATTCAATGACTATAAGTGGCAGGTAATTAGTTATTATAACAGTTTTGTCGGCCGTGGGGATTAGATTAGAATAGGGCCGGGATAACCCATGCACTGAAGCCGCTCGGCTTATTGTTCGCCCTGTCTTTTTACGTCTGGGTGATGTCAGCCAGACGGGACCTACAGCTTAACGTGGGTTCCGAACCACGGTCCTATGAGCGACAATCTTAAGACCTCGTCCCCACCCAGAGGGCACTACTAAACCTACCAACTGAGTGGGGTCCGCATGTCTACGGTTGCGCAGGACACGGCAAAGTGTGTTCCGGCGCCCTGGTCCATTGGTGGCCTTCAGCGTCGATACATTTTGCACTTTGTCCGTCAGGTGTTGAGCTAACCACTAAATTTCCGACCAACTTATAAATAAGTATTTGGCCTCAGCAGGATTCGAACCCACCTCACGTCCGTTGTGCGCTCAACGACTTAACGCCTTACACGCTAAGCCATCACCGGACCGGCCGTGGGTAATGGTATTACCTGTTTAAAGTCACATTATTATACTTTATTTCGTTGCAAGTGATAGCGATAAAAATGTCTCGGGGCGGTTAGAAGGTTGTCAACCACAGGCGCACCAGTCTCTGTACAAAGAACAGGTAGAAATACACCGAATTGCGTCAAATAAGGATTATAAATTTTATATATATTTTAGTATTTTTCCGTATGTGCAACTGAGTGGTTATAAATTGTTAGAGTATTGTTCAAAGTATTGTAAAAATGGCTTCTCCGCAGAAACGCGCATGTTTCGGACATTTAACTGTAAACGAAAAGCAGATTGTTAGAAACGTATTCGATTATATTAGAAATGATCAAAGCTCTAATTTAGGTGTGGACGATTGAGTTCAAAAATGTGCGTTGATGACTGGGGTGGGAAAAGCGACAATTTACAGAATTTTGAAACAAGAAAAAGAGGAAGGTATAATTCCACCAAAAAAGCGACCGGGCAAAAACAGAACTTTATATAACGGACGACACAAAACAAACAATTCGACGAATTGTACATAGTTCTTTTACCGAAAAAAAATCCGTCCTTTAGATGTCATGTTACAAGCTGCGAAAATTCATCCACACGTGCCAGAAATAAGTAGAGTAAAACTTTGGAAAATCTTAAAAGGTCTAAATTTTCAGTGGAAAAAATTCCAAAGAAAATCTTTATTAATAGAGAATGGAGAAATTGTCCATTGGAGGAGAGATATATATTATATTGAGAATAATAAAAAAGCTCGTACTGAAGAAAAGGCAATATATTATCTAGATGAGACTTGGATAAATGAAGGACATGCCGTTAAAAAAATTTTGGCAAGATGGGAATATAACAACAAAATATAACTATATATCGGCTGCCACCTTATCACTGCGAACTAAACCCCATAGAACTTATATGGGCACAAGTGAAAGGTGAAGTAGGCAGAAATAATACTACGTTTAAACTAGTAGATGTAAAAAACTACTTTAAATTGCCATATCTAATGCTTCCCCAGAAAACTGGAAAAAATTAGTCGAAGATGTATTAGAAGTAGAAAATAAAATGTGGTCTTTGGATATAATAGTAGATACAACTGTTGAACCTCTAATTATACAAGTAGACTCATATGACTCAAGTAGTGATAGTATGTCAGATATGGAAGAATGTGAATAACTAGATGTAGATTATGTAGCATATTTAATTAGGTATAGATTATATTTTAAATAATTATTTTTTGACTATGCATTTTTAATGTGTATTATTAAAATGGTTATTATTAACTATAATTATACCAACTGTACAATATTGATATACTATAAATTTTAAAATAATTTTTTATACATATAAAAGAAACATGATTTTCATTTTACCTAAACTGTTTAAGAAGGGTAAGTTCCCAAAATTAAACTCACTGCCAAGGTTTTTATCACATAATTCGCACGTAAATACGGGTAAACATCTGTTATTCCTTTGTATTTGACCCAAAATGTTGACGAATATTAGAGTGGAGTCTGCCGGCCTAAAATTATGATGCCTTATCAGTACATTACAGGTAGAATTAAAGAAAAATATTGATACTCGGACCAACACAGAAAGCTAATTGCCATAAAATTAAATGATTTATTACTATATCTTGCAACGAAACAGAGTTTAATGTACACATTTTTTAACCATAAAAGAAAAAAATATTTTAACACATAAAACAAATCGGAAAAACGTAACTCGCTTTAAAGTCTAATGAACTGTATATGTTTGCTTTTCCATTTGAATGACACGATATTTGGAAGCTACATTTTCAATCGACTTTAAATCCCCAGCGACGATCGTAGGTCGCCAATTTGTCTATTCGAAACGTCGAACGTGTTAGCACGATTTCTATTAGGCGAAACGACCCATGATTGGAAACACATTTTTATCCATTTTATTCCTTATTTTAAAATTACAGGGCGGAAGTAAAGTTAAGCCATCAATTTTAACAGCTTTGTGGAAGTCGTATTGTTAAGCACTGTGGGATAAAAAAACATGGGTATTCTTAATATTTTTTCTTAGGCGGTTTTTAAGCTTTTTTGCTTTGACCAATGGTACATTATTTGTACAGGGCTTTCACTTATATTTTGCCACCTACTTTTGCCTTTTTTTTTTTATCTTTGGACAAACCACGAAGGCCAAAAGCCTAAATACTAACGTACCGTGGGTGGACCTCCGCGGGCAGCAGGTTCCACAATCTAGAAACTCTAGGGATAAAAGAACGAACAAAGTGATAAGTTCGGGGCCTGTCCAGTTGGACCGTATAGGGATGCATACGCGCGGAACCACGAGTTTCTCTGTTGGGAACCGTGAGTGAAGGAACTATACTGGACAATTCTTCAGAGCAGAAGCCATGGAAGTACCTATAAAAAAGCGATAAATCCCCCACAGCCCGACGATGGGCTAGAGAGGAAGCCTTTCTGTAAGTAAAGGATCATTAATGAGACGAATAGCTCTTCTTTGAATAGAATCAAGAATGCTTAGGGTTGTGGGGGATGCCATGCCCCAGATATGAGAACAATATTCCAAGGGAGGTCGGATTTGGGACACATATAAAGTGTATAAATTAGATGCGGAAAAATACTTTTTGGCTCGAAAGAGAAATCCAAGCTTTTGAAGCTGCCGTGGCTATAGATACAATATGTTTATGCCAGTTAAGGTTACTTTCAAATGTGACGCCCACAAGACTGAAAGGTGTCTTTGCTCTGTAAAACTTGGCCGCTGCCAAAAGTATTTCTTCCAATTTATACACTTTGTATGTGTCCCAAATTCGACCCTTTCTGGAATATTGTTCTCATGTCTGGGGAATGGCATCTCCTACAACCCTCAGCATTCTTGATGCCATTCAAAGACGAGCTGTTCGTCTTATTAATGATCCCTTACTTACTCAAAGACTTCCTTATCTTGCCCATCGTCGAGCTGTGGGAGATCTATCGCTCTTTTATAGATACTTTTACGGCTTCTGCTCCGACGAATTATCCAGTATAGTCCCTCCTCTTGCATCTCCCAACAGAGAAACTCGTGGTGCCGCGTGTATATATCCCTATATGGTCCAATTAGACAGGCCCCGAACTTCCCATTTCATTCGTTCTTTTATCCCTAGAGTTTCTAGACTGTGGAACCTACTGCCAGCGGAGATCTTTCCTTCCCCCCAAATCTTTAAGTTGTTAAGTCCTCATATTATATTTTTATAAGTTTTAAAAATATGGCCATCCTCAGGAGTATGACAGTATATTACCATTTTTTTTAAGTGCCCAAGTCTCAGATTCATATTTATACCTGTCATTTCTTACCTAAACTTTGGTTTATGTTGTCTTACTAAAGTGTCCAAAATTTTATGAAAAAATACCAAACAATTCAAAAGTTAAAAGGGGGTTTGACTTTAGACAAGCAACGCGTATATTCTAACGAGCCAACTTCATTATACATCCATTATCCACGCCAAATCTACGTGTAAATTTACCATTTACAAAAACATTACAATTACAATTTTGCCCATTTCTAAGGGAGCAGCTGCCCCCCATGCCGGTATTTGTGTTCTTTCTTTATGTTAATTTAAATTTTGAATTAAATTTTACAACATATTTTAAAGTAAGCTTCAGATGCTAAATCGCTTTTAAACCCCTAATAGCGATCCAGAATCCATCCTACTTTCACCGTAACCCACCAATTTGTCTATTTTGATCCGGCAAACATGGCAATCCAACACGGTATTCGCATTAGGCGGAACGACATCTGCTCGGAAAGACTTCTTATGAATTATTTGCTGCCATTTATTTCGAACTTGTCAACCAACAAGTCTCGGATATTTTGAAGGAAGTAGGCTTAAAGCATTAGTGGCAATACACGTGGAGTTAAGGTTTATGTGGGAGGCCGTTTATACGTACAAGTTGACGTAACACATACAGGGTGTCATAAAAATAAGTGGGCAATCTCCCATATATATAATATATATATCGACCGTGATCGGAGTATATTATATATATATATATATATATATATATATATATATATATATATATATATATATATATATATATATATATATATATATATATATATATATATATATATATATATATATATATATATATATATATATATATATATATATATATATATAATATGATTCGATACCGGTCGATGGTAGGTTAGACGTTTATGGAAAGCAAAACGCAGATTTTTTCTGAAGAATTTAGCATCTTATTTTCTTTCCTGTTCTTCTTGTTCTATCGATCTAAAATATTTTCAGCATTGCGACGTTGCCGCTTCTATCAAAAAGTCCTAGAAACTTTATTTTTTTAAATGGAACAATCCCCTATAATAACAAGTTTTTATATTCGCCCTTTTATTATAATACTTTTTTGTTAAAATTGCTCTATACCTATCTCTATTGGTTTTCGAGATAAACAATAATTTTTGTTAAATATGGTCCAAAACATGGCCCTGATTAAACTTAAGTAAATTAGTGCTCTTAATTCATGACAAGTTGATGTTTTGGTGGTAGTTTAGAGAAACACGATGTATTTAATTTACACTAAGAAATCGTCTCCATATCCTACAGGGCGTACTAAAAATGACTATTATTTTCGGTATTCATAAAAAGGGGTCAGAAGATCATATTTTCAAATGAAACCCCTGTACATTACTTAATAAAATAAAAGATGAAGAAAACGCTTTAAGATGACATATCATGTCCCTATACATAAATCATCAAATTTTCTTAATAAAGCCGCTTTTTGTGAAAAATTATTTTTTAAAGAATTGAATTTCAAGTAACCATTGAAATATCAAGCTTATAACAGTTTGGTGACTTTTATGAGTAACTTATAAACAGTTATTGACGGTGTTAGGGGTTATAGGGGGTTTTATAAGGTAAAAAATTAGAAATTGCTTTTAATTGTATTTTAAACTCTTGAAAGCGCCACCTGCGGTATCTTGCCCAAATTAAAAACGAAATTACTTTTTGAGCCACTCTATATTTAACTTCTAAAAGAAGTCTTATTCTTCATCATGTTTTACTTTAAAAGATATACATAGTGAAAATTAGTGATAAAACACCCTGAGCTGACGGTGCAGACTTCCTTCTATAGCAGCAAGCTCGAAGGCATGACTCACCATGTGTATGCCCATTTTAAAATCGTTTAAACCACTTAAAGCTAAAAAATGCTTAATCAGCAATACAAAATCAGAGACAACAATGAGACAAGTAACTGTAACTATAAGTTCCAATAAATATGTCTTTGGCTTTCATCATGGCGAGCTATCGTAGATGGAGCAATCATCGCTTTGCCCTGGTTGCCAAGTTGTTTACAATTTCTGCATGTAAACCTTAATGTCCTTTTTGGCTCACATCTAATTAAGAGAAAGAAAATATACCATGAATCGAATATTTTTAACTTGACAACGTTGCCTGCAGGCAGTCACGCCGAAATGTTAATCGATATTTGTGTTTGATATTTTTCAGTGGATGATTGTGTTTCGTGGTTTTTACACTTAATTGAACTTTGAATATTGACTTTTATTAGTGATCACAGTGTATATGTTAGGATCAAACACCGATTTCGGCCAATGGTC
The DNA here is from genome assembly GCA_014170235.1 of Listronotus bonariensis. NCBI lineage: Eukaryota > Metazoa > Arthropoda > Insecta > Coleoptera > Curculionidae > Listronotus > Listronotus bonariensis. The sequence continues at coordinate 16,171 of JACEGR010008472.1, read as the reverse complement.
GAAAAATACGGCCAAAACGCATTCTGGTCACTAACCTATTACCAAAGTCCGAAAAATCGCTTTCCGGCCGTTTATTATAGACCAGAATGCGTTTTGGATCTTTTAAAATTGCCAGAACGCGTCGAGCATACAAACAAACCGTCCAGAAAGCGATTTTGTACGTGTCTCAACTTGTAATTCGTAATCGATGTAGGTTGGATATTTCGTTCTGTGACAACGCTTGAAGTTGCATTTTAGTTTAGTGTTTAATTCGAGCGCGTGTAAAAATTTCGCTAGAGCGAAAATGTGTGCTAGTGCCATGGGAGACCTTAAGTTACGTTTAAGTGATGATCTACAAGAATTAATTTGTGATAGCGATAATCGTAGCAATATTTTTACAAGAGAAAGATACTATCAAATACTTTCAGAGGTAAAGGAAGCAAAGGCTTGTAAAAGTAACGTAACGTAACAAGTGAACCAGACCAAGATTTTCGTTTCATTCTCAATTATCAGGATCATTTAACAAAATTCACTGTGCTACGAGTACTAAAAACAAAGACAGCTGAAGAAGTGGCCTATCATTTATTAGATATTTTCTGTTTGTTCGGCGCACCTATGATTTTACAAAGCGACAATGGCAGAGAATTTGCAAACCGCATCGTAGAAAATCTTGCTGAAATGTGGCCCGGATTGAAGTTGGTCCATGGAAAACCACGTCATTCGCAAAGCCAAGGGTCCGTAGAGAGATCAAATCAAGATGTAAGGGACATGTTGGTTACATGGTTGGCTGACCAAAACACAACGAAATGGTCTGAAGGACTGCGGTTTGTGCAAAGCAATAAAAATCGTTCTCTGCATACAGGAATAACTAAAAGTCCTTATGAAGCTATGTTCGGCACGCCTCAAAGGATCGGTCTTAAAGATTCGTCACTTCCTAAGGAATTGCTATCGAACATTAAAACAGAAGAGGAACTACAAAAGTTGTGCAATCAGGAAAATTCAGACGAACAAGAAGATGGACATTTGCATCTAGTTGACGAAGATAATTCGACAAACAGAAGGAATACTGAAGATAAACAACAGCAACAAGAGAAAAATGTCTGTACAATATGCGAAAAAGAAATGTCAGATTCCCTTAGATGTTCAGTTTGTTGCTTATCTATTCATATCATCTGCGGAAAAGCCAAGGAAGGAAATGGAGGGGGTGAACAAAACATTATATGTAATCGATGTTTACGAAATGAAAATATTAGTAATGTACGGGTCAAGGCTAAAGGTGGACTGGAAAAGCAGGCCGAGAAAATGATCGCTCTCTCGAATTCAAAGTTACCACCTATTGATGTAGGAAGAACTGTTATTATACGAGTACCTGATGTGGACAGAGGTAGACTTGCCCCGAGAAACGTGTTAGCTGTTGTACTCAGTATAAATGACTCTGGACTTTATCAGCTTGGTAGGTAATAAATTAAGATCAGCTATTTAATATAATGTTTTATCCATTTTCAGGAACGAAAGATGGAACTTTGCAATCGCTGTATAGCCGTAATGAGTTTACCTTAGCCGACTCCGACTTTATTGATATTTCAACAGTCCCGTCTACGTCTGTATCTCTTCGAACTGCTTCTGGTTTAGCATCTGGATCGAAACAAGGCTTTATACAGTGCAATTGCAAACGATATTGCGTCGACAGAAAATGTGCGTGTAGGGCCAAGAAAGTAATGTGTAACAGTAAATGTCACCGCAACAGTTCATGTAAAAATAAGTAAGCCCTTAAGGTTCCAAAAGTTTTACGTATTTTGATGTTCTCTGTTTCTTTTAGAGTTGATTTTGTTACTTTTAACATTTGAATGTTATACTTACATAAACAATAAAAATATTTTTCCATACTACACTGGCCTTTGAACGATTTTTTATGTGTTCGACGCGTTCTGGCAATATGACAAAAGCCAGAATGCTTTCAGGCTAACTGCGAAAGTCAATACGCATTCTGGCAATTTCAAAAGATCCAGAACGCGTTCTGGTATACATTAAATAGCCGGAAAGCGATATTTCGGACATTGGCAATATGGTGGGGGGCAGAACGCGTTTTGGCCGTATTTTTCGACCATTGGCCGAAATCGGTGGTTGATCCTAACATATATATTAAATTTGTGCTTTTCAACAGATAATTTAAGGTAATATTGACATGGTTATCTGTAAGAAAAAATCTTTATAAAAACCAAATAAATGACATTTTTAATAAGGTGTGTGTAATTATTGAACTATACCCCAATATTTTATATTAATAGGAAACAAAAACAAGTACCTAACATTAAGAGCAAAAATAGCACAGCTATATAATTTGAATTTGGCGGGCAAACGATAAAAGTCGACTCACGCGCCATCTGCGTTTACCTGCCTTGAAGACAGACAAGGAAGGCCCAGCAGCTATCTCTCTCTCTCTCGGATAATTTATTTACATTTAGTTGCTCGTCTCATTCTTGTCTCTGACATAATATTGAAGAATTATTGCGAAGCTGCCTTATTAAGCCTCGGGAATTATTAATACCGACCCTATTTAAATAGTGCTTGTATCCATAATTTAGAGTTATTGCAAGTCATGTTGACAGTACCATTAACCTATATAAAGGGGCAAAAATTTTAGATTTTCCTTATTGCTTTGTGTTGTAGGGTTTTCTTTAACACAATTACAGAAATACATTTGAAAAGCAAGGTTTTAAGTATTTTTAACTTCTAAAAACCTTTCAATTTTGTGGTCGGCAGCCGTTCGGTTAGACGAACAGTTCCGAAGTTAAAAATAAGACCAAAATAAGGCACGACCTAAAACCGACATAAATAAAGCCAGACACTATACTTATGTAAGTCCTTATCCTACCATGCTTTTGCGCAAGCTCAGGTGTTAAAATAGAGCCGGTATTAATAGTGCCTGACCTTTTTTTACTGTGTAATAATTCTCTAATTTCTCACTGGAAACTGAAAAAAAAGGGATTGTATCAATGGCTAATTTTTTAAAGCAGAAATCCTGGAAATAATTTTTATAGATTTTTTTTTTTTTTAAATTTTCTTCCCAATATTTTCGCTAAAAATTATTAGTGGCTGTATGGCTATACCTATAAATTTAAAAAAAAAACTATCATTAAATGCAAGTCCTAAGACATGCTCTTGGCCACTTATTTATTTTAGCACGATCCTCGAGACCAAGCTTGAAATTCTATATTCTTCCTCTATAAATTGCAATTAACTCTAGTATTATGATGTTACTAGACACCGCCGCAATTTGTACGTTCAAATCTATTTGACAAGGCAAGTGCCGACCAGTAACGTTACACCGATTTCGCATTAGATTCACGGCTTCTCGGCATCTGGTGTCAAGTGGACGTCGAGGATTGAACTATCCATTATTATGATTTATGGATGTCTCCTCATCTTCCTGTAAACGCCATTTAAAACGATCTTATTTAAAAGTTAATTTTAAAAACTTACATATATCAACTTACAATAAAATTAATTCAGGTAATAGTTCGATATAGCGGTTTTCGCTATTATAAGAGATTTTCGAAAAATTCTTTTTCAGGGGTTTTCTATAGGTCGATTATGACACAAATCTGTGTGTGCGTTTTTAAAAATCTATTTCTATAATTTATTATTAATAAAAACATATTTACGGGACGGTGGAGTCAAAGGGGGTGCTGGGTGGGGACAAAACATTATAAATCCAACGTCAAACACAAGAAAACATTAATATACTGCACTCGGGGCACATGAAAAATGTAAATTAATTTTGAAAAGTATTAAATTTTTGGAAAAATATCCACACATATGAGATATCTCGTCCGCCATTAATTAAAGAAAAGAAAATTTTATTTTGGTCAGCTGATAACATGAAGTTCGTCATTATGAAAATGACGGTCTTGATAGAAGCAGCGTTGCCAAACTTCTTATGAAGAATTAACATCATGCCTATTTCAGGGATTATCCACCATTTCCATGAGAAACAATGGTATTTTTTGTAGAAATGCCTCTTTCTTTATGTTTAGGTATTTTCCTTTTTTCTCTACAAATTATAATAAGAAGAAGGAATAACTTAATTTTTCATATGAATTTTGTCTTGTATCTTCCTTTTTTTTAAGGTATTGACACTTTCTCACTTTATTTGGCAACATCGCAAGACATTTACAGTTCCATTGCACACTCTTCTTTTTATGCAGTGACAGCCATGGCGGGATTGTTGTACTATTATTTATTTTTAATTTTTTTAAACAATTTTTGGACATTTTTGTAAACAGAAAGTGCGGTGTGTACTGTGAAATACTGTTTTTGGGCGTTTAATGTAGGATTTCTACTGTTTCGTCCCCACCCAGCACCCCTGTTCACTCCACCGTCCCGTAATATGTTTTTATTAATAATAAATTATAGAAATGGATTTTGGAACACGCGCACACAGATTTGTGTCATAATCGACCTATAGAAACGCCCTGAAAAAGAATTTTCAAAAATCTCTTATAATAGCGAAAACCGCTATATCGAACTATTACCTTAATTCAAAATTATGACATATAATTGTATACCAGGTGACCACGAAATCACTACCTATTCTTTTATTTTCTTAAATTATATAAAAAACATAAAATAATGTTGTTTAGCTGCCATTATAAATAAAACAGTTCAAAAAATTGCTCGAATGTTAGTTAAATACCAATGTTAATAATATGGTTTGAAAAGTATGAATATGCGTTGAAGGTTTGCCTTCAAAAATCCAATATTTATTTGCCTGCAACAAAAGGCATGTTTTATTTAATCAGGATTGGTATGCCGCCATTTTTGTATGCTTGCCGAGCAATTCGCCTGCATGTAAAATTTATTGGCAATTGAGTGTTTATTTAGAGTCGACTTTTTAATGCGTATCAGATGTTAGCATAATATTGCCACCAATTGCTAATGCTTTACCATCAAGGCCAATATAAAAAATGTAATAATAAAAAATAAAAATTTTAAATTCTAAATAAATAAAAATAAAACAAAATATAACTTACATTTTTCCCAAGAAAATGAAAAATTAGCATTAAGAAAGATTAGTTTCTCAGCTTTGTTTGCACCTAATTTATTTCTACGGTCGGTTAATATTAACCCGGCCTGGAAAACAGTCTTTCACATGGCTTGGCGGTGCCCGCCACCCTCCAGGTCTAAACAATATAAATATCATATCAGCTTAAATCACTGTTTTCTTCACATATTATTTTTAAATAATAATTCATAGGTAAATCATATTTCGATCTGCGCCATCAGCGATCATCCAATGCGTGTCGTGTCGATGCCGACTGCAGTATTCGCTTTGATCACTGATCACCGTATTTGCAAAAAGTAAATCACTGGTAGCGCCAGTGATTTTCCATTCAACGGTGAAATATGGCGGTTATTGATATATCGCCCAACACTATAAATTACCATTATAATGTAATCTTTTTATATTTAAAACATATACTAAATTTTAAAGATAAACTGCAACCACTTCTTTTTAATCCTTTTCATAAAAATAAAGTCAAAACACAAAATTAATTACGGTCAGGTATGTAGCGAAAAAAACTTTTGGCATCGGTTACGAAAATGCAATAGATCATATAGATTAACCGGTCTGCGCTTTTCGGAATTTATTTATGTTGTTTTCCCTTCCTTAATTTTCTCGCCTAGCGGAACAAAAAATGCTACATTTATGCTAATCTTGGGCGATATAGCAAATAAAAAATAAGTTATTGTTATTTTTCTTTTAGCGAAAATAAGAAAAAAATTCAAAGCGAAAAATAAAAGGAAGATAAGGGAAAATAAACCGTACCTTATACAGAGTCAGTTAATAGCACTTTTTCGCAATATAATTTTTTTGTTGCTTCCTAGTATTTTTAACGGACTTGAACTGTTGAAACACTTTCTTGAAAAATAAGCAAGATGCCAAAATGCAGGGTGTTTTGGAAAATAATCTTCTTAACTTCAATAGGTGCAGAGACAAGGAATGAGACGAGCAACTAAATGTAAATAAATTATCCGAGAGAGAGATAGCTGTTGGGCCTTCCTTGTCTGTCTTCAAGGAAGGCAAACGCAGATGGCGCGTGAGTCGACTTTATCGTTTGCCCGCCAAATTCAAATTATATAGCTGTGCTATTTTTGCCCTTAATGTTAGGTACTTGTTTTTGTTTCCTATTAATATAAAATATTGGGGTTTAGTTCAATAATTACACACACCTAATTAAAAATGTCATTTATTTGGTTTTTATAAAGATTTTTTCTTACAGATAACCATGTCAATATTACCTTAAATTATCTGTTGAAAAGCACAAATTTAATATATACACTGTGATCACTAATAAAAGTCAATATTCAAAGTCCAATTAAAGGTAAAAAACCACGAAACACACAATAAATCACAGAAAATGTAAACAAACTGTCCAAACAAATCGGCCATTGAAAAATATCAAACACAAATATCGATTAACATTTCGGCGTGACTGCCTGCGGCAACGTTGTCAAGTTAAAAATATTCGATTCATGGTATATTTTCTTTCTCTTAATTAGATGTGAGCCAAAAAAGGACATTTAAAGTTTACATGCAGAAATTGTAAACAACTTGGCAACCAGGGCAAAGCGATGATTGCTCCATCTACGATAGCCTGCCATGATGAAAGACAAAGACATATTTATTGGAACTTGCGTTAAACCAGAAAGAGATAAATACAATGGACAAATTGTTAGGACCAGTTACTCGTCTCATTCTTGTTTCTGTCCATATTTATTTTTCAGATCATTGGTAGTGACTTGTAAAAATGGTCAGGAACCCAAACTATAATAAAAGCGTGTTAATAAAACAAATCTTTATTTTAAATTAAATTAATGACAAATTTAAAAGGAGCCATAAAGCAAAATTCGAAAATAGATAAATATCAAAAATGAAATCTTCTTTGACAAGCTACAAAATCGCGTAACTTCAACATGCGGATTACACAAAGTCCCGCAACGTTATTTATAACCATTAAAACAGGGATTTCGCTGTTTTGATATCGTTTATTTTCGGAGATGCGACATTTATTTTTGCCTTTTGCACCAGACGAAAGAAATAAAGAAAATTGACGGTAATAAATAAACACGTGGTATTATCATACGGAGCAGTGAAAGAGTTCCAAAATAGAACTGCCCCTTATTAACAATTTACTCGTAATCGTTTTGCTATGCAAATTTCATAAAAATAGAAATATTTTTAAAGTATTTTTTACATCGATCGTTTATTTATGTGGATAATTAGAGCGTTGAGAATAAGACTGGACCGTCCCACAAATCAAAAAAATATAAGTATTATAAGATGATAGTAGCTCACTTAGTCCATTTTGGCCAAAGAGAATGGACAAGGGAGAGAAACAGTTGATTTACCCCCACCAATTAAGAAATGGCACACACCTGCGACTGGTGATTGTGTTCAGCGACCAAAAGAGCTCGTCAAAGTTTTATGTTATTCTTGCTTAACGTTGGTAAAAAGGACGTGCTTGGTTATAAGTATGGATTTATTTATAATTTTTTGTTTCAGTACGCACTTTTTACGTAACATTTTTGTGTCTGAATCAATACTATCAGCCAAATATCTTGCGAACTTTCACCGGTTTGATAGTTAACTTAACACAGCGGGATTACTCGTCATGCGCATGGGAGGTTGTTTTCCGGCTTGCTATTGGCTGTTATAAATGTCAAAACTCTTGACTTTCACATGTTCAATATGGTTGATGTTTTGTGATTGTTGTGGGTGTATATTTGTTTTGTGTTTTATTCGGTTTGATTTTACGTGTGACCTGTGTTATAGATATAAATTATTGAAACAAAATTTGTGGAAATTTATGGGTTTTTAATAAATTATTTTTAAATTATTTACGTTGTTTTTTTGAATAAAAACAAATTAACACTTTATCTAGGATTTATTTATGTAACAAAACATTAATATACATTAATATTTTATATCATCCGTAAAATATATTTAATGAATATCTTGCTGGAGGTAAAAGCACAATGAACCAATAGAGGATTTCTGGTGGTGCGTCACTCTCTATTTAAAAAATTTGCTTGAACTGTAAAAGTCAGACAAATGATCAGTTTAAAAATTATTAATAGTGATAAAAATTATACTAAAGCGAAAAAATAAAAAGGCCTAAAGCCTAAACACTTAAAAAACTTAATAACTGACCCAGTTAAGGTACAAACCAAGATATAGAGTGTGTCTACTTAAGTTCGTACCATAAGGCAAACTTATTATTAATTTTACGAAAAAATTTAACCATTCGATATTAATTGTTTTCAGTGGTAGGTATATGAAATATCTTAAAAAATATAAATTTATATTAAGAGGAAAGTACACTTATTTTTGTCAATATTGAAAATTTGTGGAAAAAAGATGTTTAGGATTAGGATTTTTTTCTACAATAACGAGCATTTTTGAGCTTCTTTTACAAAAGTATTTTATTGTGGAAACTTAAATTTTCATTGTTAATTAAAACCTACAATCTTATCTGCTTCCTCATACCTAAAAAAACAAGTATGTAGATATCGAATAAAATGGACCAAGCACAGTGGCCTATGGAAACTGAAATCCTACTACGCTTTTCTTAGTATAAGTAGGTAATATTAACTTATAGACTATAATACCTTTCAACTAAATAGGATCAACATAAATCTAAAATTTATTTGGTTGGTAAGTTTGAGCATGCTATTTTCATATATTTCTTAAAATTATACACTTCTTTTACATTTAGTACCATTTTTTATGCTAAATAAGTAATCTCGCAATAAAAGTTTAGTTTTCAAGAAATAATTCTATTTAGATTTTTATTTTCAGTTCTCATTTCCCTAAAATTTATACCTATACATTTTTCCACATTAACCTATTCCAATCTAAGAAAAAAATAGTCTTCCACCACATAGATTTTAATACACCATTAGCACTAAATTACCAATATTTAGTCATTAAAATATTAATAAATTTCAGTATAAACCACATTTTACACTTTTTATTAATGTTTTATGTATATTTACTCAATAAATCAATGTTTTTGAATATACCGCCGATTTTGACATTGGGAGTGCGTATGCGCATGCCCTGCCATCCCGCAGACCCTTTCTTCAAATTGTGCCACTTTTCGAAACGGCGATTGATCCTCTATCCTTGTCTATTCTCTTTGATTTTGGCCCTGATAAATGAGTTTTAAACTACTGAAAATAGGGTTTTTTATTTCCTTTTCTTTTTTTACCATACCTCTCACTGAGATAAATAAGTCTTAAAAAACCGAGTTGCCGAGAGCAACAAAAAAAAGGTCCTTTCCTTGTTTACCATACCAACTCATTGAGGCAAATAAGTCTTAAAAATACTTGAAGACCAAAGAAAAAAGTCCTTCCTTGTGTGCCGCATATTTTAACACACAACGACCTAGGCTTCAGTCTAGTTAGTTGGGTGGAGCGAAAAAATGTAAGTTAAAAGTTGCTAGTACTCATACTAGTACTATTTTCAAGTATTTTAATATTTTTAATTTAAAAATCTGAAAAGTGATTTCTGCCCTGCTACCTTGATTTTCTTTTTTTAATATTTGATTTTTATCAAAATTTTATTTTAATTATTTTTAGTTAAAAATAAAATTAGGGTAATGTAATAAAAAAAAGGTAACCTCAAATGTTACTTATTATAAGTGAAAAATATTTTTAAATTTTAACTCCCCATTCTGTCTCCCCAACGCAGCTGTGTTTCACCGAAAACATCATGTATTTTACCTAATAAGAGTTTACTATAAAGTATACTGGGTGTTTCCTTATTGGGGTAAAAATATTTAAGGGTTTATTTATAAGCCAATTTTATAAAAAAAAGTTTTTATAAACATGGGTCTGCAAATTTTTCGTTTTTAAGATACATGGTAATAAACTTTTCTAAAGGAAATATAAAAATTTAGCCAAATTTATTTTTTTACTTGAAAACTAAGCAAGCTACGTAAAAATATTACGTAACAAAAAGCTGTATTTTCATTTACTTAAATTTAAATAAAATATAAAAGTTGTCAATAAATCAGTGGCTTACATTATTTTTGTCAGAAATACTGGTTTTTGTGAGACTTAAGACGCCACTGGACTAGCTAAAGATTTTGAATTAATTAATTACAGGAATATCAGTCAGGTATATTATTTTACTTGCAACGTAGTTTATACAGGGTGTTTATTTGAAAACTTTCCACTCAAGTTATCTTCGAAACGAGACAGATTTGAGAAAATCGCCGAAACACGTCAAGATATTTATTGAGGGGAACGTTTTTACAAAATTGGACGCCGCCCTTTAACCATAACCACCAGGGCCACCACCCCAAAATTCTTAAATGAGAAGGCGGGTCGAGTGATACATCATTTTAAAGCTCCTGACGAGTACTTTATAACCCTAGAATATGAAGTCAATATCTTCACCTATTACAAAATGGCGGTACTTTAAAAATTACCTAAATACCTGATTTGGATGGTCATATTTCCGAAACTAATAAAGTTAGATGTACTTAATGTGGTATTTTCTTAAAGCTCATTTAAAGATCTTTTTAATGGTAAAATAATATACAGGGTTCTTAAATAAAAAAATATGTACTTTTACTTCTACCCTGTATGTACTACCAGTATACCATTAAAGGACCTTGACTTAAGAAAACACCACATTAGGTACATCTAACTTTATTAGTTTCGGAAATATGGCCATCCAAATCAGGTATTTAGGTAATTTTTAAAGTACCGCCATTTTGTAATAGGTGAAGATATTGACTTCATATTCTAGGGTTATAACGTACTCGTCAGGAAGCTTTAAAGTGATGTATCACTCGACCCGCCTTCATTTAAGAATTTTTTGGGGTGGTGGTCCTGGTGGTTAAGTCGTTAAAGGGGCGCCGTCCATGTTTTGTAAAAAACGTTCCCCCTCAATAAATATCTTGACGTGTTTCGGCGATGTTCTCAAATCTGTCTCGTTTCGAAGATAACTTGAGTGGAAAGTTTTTAAATAAACACCCTGTATAATATACCATGTTTTAAAAGTAAAATATGTTTTGGTTGTTTTTTTTTATTAAAAGTAAATTAAAAGACAACCCTTTTTAAAAATATTATGTAAAATTAAAGGCCGCTATAGAAGGATAGCAGGGGGCGGAATTACGATAGTAATTACAATTTTATATTTACTGCATTGGTCTGTGCAGTAATTCTGTAATCTTAAGTAGGTTTAAAGGTAATAGAAAATCTTATATTTTTATATTGTTACCTTAAACATTTTAAAAATTGTTAAAAACCTTCAATGAGCTTGTGACGGCAGAAGATATTTACCGATTTCAACAAACCCCCCACAACCTTAAGCATTCTTAATTTCATTTAAAGAAGAGCTTTATTAACGATCATCAGCTTAGATCTTGCCCATGGTCAAATTGTAACGGATCTATGGCTCTTTAACACGTACTTCGACGGCTTCTGCTCCGAGGGATTGTTCAGCTAATCCCCACACTTGCAGCTCCCAGAAGAAAAAATCGTGGAGCCGCACGAATGCTTCCCCGAACGGCTGTCCAACTGGACAGGTCACGAACCTCTCACTTTGTTCGTTTTTTTATCCCTAGAGTTTCTAAATGTGAAACCTGCAGCCCGCAGAGGTTTTCCGTTCCCCTCCCAATCCTTAACTATTCAAGTCCCGTGTTAACAATCTTCCTTTTAACTCGCTTAAGACACCCACAGGACGTTAGTTTTTAGGCTTTCAGCCTTAGTTTTGTGCAAAGATAAAAAAGTGATGATCAGGACAGGGCTTCCTGTCCAATTTCGAAAACAAGAATTGAACAAGAGGTTAATATGTGTGTCTTTGCGGAACTGATTATTCTTACTCAAAAATGGCTATGCGAGATTTAAGTAAAACACCCTGTATATCCCAAACTAAAACTATTGAGAACCTCCACATCTGGAATTAAAATTTCTTAATTGCTGAATTTAGATTGACGTATTTTTCAACCAGCATAAAATCCTCTTAAGGCATTTAATAGAGAAATCGTGCTCCTCTTGTAAATGTCGGGCTTAGGCTTTTCCGCCTTTGTTTTAAATAGTTTTGAGTATATTTATCTTTTTAATAAGGGTGGTATATGTATACAGGGTGTTACAAATTCAAGGAGCACCATTAGGGTATTTATTTATTCATTTATTTATTTATTTATTTATTTATTTATTTATTTATTTATTTATTTATTTATTTATTTATTTATTTATTTATTTATATATTAATTTATTTATAAATTCACACACTCTACCATCTGAGACGGTAAGAGATATAGGGTTAATTAAATTAAGTAAAGTTGTGCATTTTATACCTAACAATAATAAAATTTGCAGCCGTTCCGGAAATTATCCGAAAAAAGAAACAGAAATTTTGAAGCAGTTTTAATTTTTCAGTTTACTTGAAGAGATATTTAAACAAAATTTAAATGTCGACACATTATAAGGGGGAAGAAAAGACCTCCACGGGCGCAGCAGGTTCCACAATCTAGAACTCTAGGGATAAAAGAACGAACAAAGTGGGAAGTTCGGGGCCTGTCCAGTTGGACCGTATAGGGATGCATACGCGCGGAACCACGAGTTTCTCTGTTGGGAACCGTGAGTGGAGGAACTATACTGGACAATTCTTCAGAGCAGAAGCCATGGAAGTACCTATAAAAAGCGATAAATCCCCCACAGCCCGACGATGGGCAAGAGAGGAAGCCTTTCTGTAAGTGAAGGATCATTAATGAGATCGAATAGCTCTGCTCTTTGGATAGAATCAAGAATGCTTAGGGTTGTGGGGGACGCCATGCCCCAGATATGGGAACAATATTCCAAGGAGGTCGGATTTGGGACACATATAAAGTGTATAAATTAGAAGGGGAAAATACTTTTTGGCTCGAAAGAGAAATCCAAGCTTTTTGAAGCTGTCGTGGCTATAGACACAATGTGTTTATGCCAGTTAAGGTTACTTTCAAATGTGACTCCCACAAGATTGAAGGTGTCTTTGCTCTGTAAAACTTGGCCGCTCATAAGTAGAGGATGAGTATTTGATGACTCTTTTCCCGACAAGGAACATGATTGTGTTTTGGATGCATTAAAATGGACGAGATTTTTGGCGCCCCAATCCAATATTAAATTAAGATCCTGCGAAAGAGATATCTGCATCGCTCTGCGTTTGTTTTCCAAGTCAGGTTTAGTGATTGGTTTAGGAACCTGAAAACTGGAGTGAAGCGTACTATCGTCGGCGAAACTATGAGATGGAATTAGTTGTGGACGAGAGAAGGTCGTTGATGTGAAGAAGAAACAATGTTGGTGCCAGAACTGAGCCCTGAGGGACTCCAGCATTTACTTGGTGAAAGCTTGGAGAATGGCCGTCCACAATAACTGATATACGTCGATCAGATAGATAACTAGAGAGCCAAGTACAGAGTTTAGTTGAAAGACCATAGGATGGAAGTTTATTAAGAAGTGCGGCATGCCAGACCTGGTCAAAAGCTTTGGATATATCAAGAGCAACGATCTGGGACTCACCTAGAAACTCAAGAGACTTATTCCAACAGTGTGATACGAAGGAAAAAGATCTGCTGTAGATCTTTTGTGGCGAAATCCATACTGCCTGTCATGCAAAATTTTGTGTTTTTCTAAGTACTTAAGAATTTGTGAATTAATTAATTTTTCCATTACTTTACAAAGAACTGAGAGAATTGAAATTGGTCTATAGTTAGATGGAAGCGATTTAGATCCTTTCTTGGGAATAGGTTGAACACGTGCAGCTCTCCGGAAAGATACCTGTGTCGTAAGAAATTCGAAAGAGCCGAGTTAAGATTGATGCAAGTTCTGGAGCACATTTTTTTAAAACGATTGCTGGTATGCCATCCAGCCCAGACGATTTCTTGGTGTTAAGGGAAGAAAGGATACGCTTAATGTGTTTTACTTTAAAAATAATATCGGGCATTTTATGAGACTCGTATTTTTATTCTAAATCCAACAACATATCACACTTTACAATTATGCGACGTTTCGAACCTAAAAACCATTATTGGCTATTTTTGCTATTGTTGTTCCATAATTGCTAATAAAAAATTATAAAACCTAATTTATAACAGAAAAAGTTCCCGCAATGCTTCTTTTATGGTCTAAAAATAGGGGCTTCAGAACTAAAGTGGTGTGGTTGTTTTAATAATTGGACCAAGTGTATTTTCATATTGTTAAGTCATTTGTATTTTCTGCAAGGCTATGTAAGTCACAGTTTGATACTAAATGAATTGATCTCACAAACTAGGTAGGGTCCGCGCGTTTAGTAAAGAGGCCACCGACGTCATCATTTCTCGGCAAAATCTCCTCTTATTCCCTCATCCCGTTTTTAAAATGTTATTTATTTTTTAAACTCATATCTTTAAAATGTCTACTTCCTAGGTAACGATACGAAGCCTTTGAAACCGCGATTAAAGAGAGTTACCGAAGATTTCGGGTAGATAATGATGACGTCGGTGTCCTCTTTACTAAACGCGCGGACCCTAACAATAGTTTCAATTTAACAATATTTAACAAATTTCTTTTTAGGGATAAATATTTTTTTACTTACGCCGTTCTGGTTTTGAGCCCCTCAAATATACTATTAAGGGGATTTTTTTCGGTAATAGTTCGATATAGCGGTTTTCGCTATTATAAGAGATTTTTGAAAAATTCTTTTCAGGGCGTTTCTATAGGTCGATTATGACACAAATCTGTGTGCGCGTTTTCCAAAATCCATTTCTATAATTTATTGTTAATAAAAACATATTTACGGGACGGTGGAGTGAACAGGGGTGCTGGGTGGGGACGAAACAGCAGAAATCCTACATTAGACGCCCAAAAACAATATTTCACAGTACACACCGCACTTTCTGTTTACAAAAATGTTCAAAAAATTGTTTAAAAAAATTAAAAATAAATAATAGTACAACAATCCCACAATGATTGTCACTGCATAAAAAAGAAGAGTTTGCAATAGAATTGTAAATGTCTTGCGATGTTGCCAAATAAAGTGAGAAAGTATCAATAGCTTAAAAAAGGAAAATACAGAACAAAACTCATATGAAAAATTAAGTTATTCCTTCTTCCTATTATAATTTGTAGAGAAAAAAGGAAAATACCTAAACATAAAGAAAGAGGCATTTCTACAAAAATACCATTTTTCTCATGGAAATGGTGGATAATCCCTGAAATAGGCTTGGTGTTAATTCTTCATAAGAAGTTTGGCAACGTTGCTTCTATCAAGACTGACGAGGCGTTAAAAACCGCTATGCATTCCAAGATTCTATTGGTTAGAACTGGTCAAGTGGATGTTGCATCCTTATTGGTCCGAACATGACGGCTGACAGCGCGGGCTTTTTTAAATAATTTAAGCTGATAAATTTTAAATAAAAATAACGTGCAAATAACTTGTATAGTTTAACTTAAGAGTTTGAATGGCGTAAAAAATATTTTATTTAAGTACCAATAGTCCGTTTTTTTTAAGTTTTTTGTAATATTAGGTTTAAGGCACTCTAAAAATCACAAAATTATTTGAAAATAGATATAATTTAGTAAACTAAGTGGGGAGTATATTATTTTATTTGCGACAGTTCCTATTATAAAATGACAATATTTGTACAATTAATGTTATGTTAATTTATTTTACTTACAATTTAAATTTTAAAGAAATATGGATGATTTAATGCACAGTAAATAAAATCCAGTATTGAAAAATACTATTTATTTGTACTTTTTTGTGATATTATACAACAGGCTAATTCTTAGTTTACACAACACTTTAACTATAGGTAGGTATTTATTTAGATAAAAAAGTTTCATTTAGTTTATTTTTAAAATTTCATCCTTCTTGTTCAACTTTTATAGAATGTTTCTTTTTTAAATGATAAATAAGATCATCACCATTTCTAAAAGAGCAGTCACTACAGTCCAAACAAATAAAACTATATTTGTTTCCAGAATAAGAATGGCAAAACACACTTCAACCACACAGAACTAAAAAACACATAAGAAAAGCGCCAAAAGCCTTAACCTCAATAACGCAATAATCACGTGTAATTTTTGACCAATAAAATCATGGAATTCGTAGCGGTTTTTAACGCCTTGTTCAAGACTGTCATTTTCATAATGA
>JACEGR010008471.1:0-36572 GCA_014170235.1 Listronotus bonariensis | reverse complement strand
TGGGCCAAGGGCGCCAGTAGGATTTTCCAATTATTTTATCTAAAAACCGAACATGGGACCTACACCAAATTATGCTAAGTGCTATTGATGCTTAAAGAAACAATTTGGTAAAGAAAGTTTTTATTTTGGAATTTTCGAAAAAAATAGTTTTGGTGAGCCTCCCAGAAAAATAAAATCTTTTTAAAAGAAAATTTTCTATTTGTATTTTCTTGTTATAAATTTAATTTAATTTAATCGACAAATCTCAAATTTTGCAAAAAGATCTGCTTTTTCTTTGTCAAAAGAGGCATTTGAAAATCTCTACATAAAAATTGCAGGAGTGAAAAAAATTAAACTGGCTATGTGTTTTTAAACTTTAAACTGTACATAATTTCAAATGTTGATAAAATTTGATCTAATTTACGAAAAAATACAAATGAAGAATTTGCCTTTAAACGTTTTGATTTTGTCTGGGAAGGCCAACCAAGAATACTTTTTTCGCAAATTCAAATTAAAAATTTTCTTTACCAAAGTGTTTCTTATTGGTCCAATAGTATCAGGTATATGTTTGGTGTTGGCCCCGTCTCTCATTTTTAAATAAAACAAAATTACAATCCTAGTTGCGCGCTGGCCTGGTCCACTAATGAAATGTACTTCACGATAAGTACCCTTTTACAGCATTTTTAGGGCTGTTTTTGACGTGTCTACAATAATTGTTCATACCGCCATATATGAAAGCGGAGCTTCAACCCTGCTTATGAATTTCAAGTGTTTTGAGTGTTGGCCTGGGCGAACGCGCCAATTTTTTGTCTATACAAGTAACCCACGATGTTTTACATGCAATTATTAAATATTGTACCAAAAATGGTAAGGGTTACAGACATGAAACCATAAGGCTCAAACACTTGTTTCGAGTTGGAACTAGGCGTGTGTTTCATTACTGTAACCCTTAAAATTTTTGGCGCAATGTTTAAACTTGTCCTACAAAAAATGGCGCGTTCGCCAAGTCCGACACCCGAAACATTTGACATTTAGCAGGCCTCTTCCATATATGACAGTATGAATATTTAGTAGCCTTGTCAAAAGCAACCATCCTAAAAATGTTTTATGAAAGTTGTTTATCATGAGGTCCAATTTGTTACTTGGCCCAGGTACTATAAAGATTTTAAATTTGTTGCTTAAGAAAAACCTCTGCAGGCAGCAGGTCCACCATAGGTAGTCGGCAAGTATGGATTTTAATATATTAAACTTATTGACACACTAACTAGCTAATAATTTCTGACATTTTTATACCCGGGTGTCCTAGAAGGTGATTCGCCCATTAAAAATGTCTTTATCTTCCAAGATATTGAAATACAAATTTTGTACATGGGTAAAACACATAATGAGCATTGTCTAAGAGTATTTAGTTGTTTTCCATATACTTTCAGTTTAGCCGACCCTAACTTTCTTATTTTAAATGGCACACCCTGTTTATTTTTACTTATTTGAGTAAACAATGACATTCCAGTACAGTGACACTGCATTCGTTACTTTTTGATATTTTACCTCTAAATTTCTTAAATTTTTAATTTTTAATTTAGTGTGCCATGAATACAATAATACGACAAATTTTAATCAAGTAGCCACTACAAAGTCGTCTAGATTTTGCAAAATTGCAATGATGGTCTAAAGTCAGTTTTTTCAAATGGATGAAGTATGTATTTTTTTACCGACAATTTGATACAACATAATCAATATTTTACCTATTAAGTAACTAAGAAAAATCCGTGTTAACTAATTATTTTCCCTAAAATTAATTGAAATAGTAACGTCAAAGTCAAACTCTCAGTCATTTTTGAAGCGGGATCAGTTCACGTCTGACAGCCTCGTTAAGAACTTATATTATGATTGGACTATCATAAAATAATTTCAACCGGAAGTTCTTAAACCTATTTGTAAAAAATCTTTTGGTGCAACTATCTCTGAGTAAGTTTTAACTTTTAATTCTTTAATGTTTAATAAAACCTAAATAAGATAATTATTTTATATTAAAAAAAGTGTTAATAATTTATTTCTTTTAAAGTAATCTTTTAATTTTTATTGTATTATTGCAAAAGCCCGGTGTTTCAAAACAAATGCAAAAAATTTTAAGGGATGGGGGTTACCTTTAGTAAGTAACAAAAATGTTAAATATGAAGTTCTTACAATAAATATTTTATGTAAAATTTTATAGAAGATTGTTTAAAAATTAGGGCCAAAACAACTGACATTGCAACATATTTTAAAATATTTTATGTATTAATTTCAAAACAAATCATCATGACTACCTATTTATCAACATGGCGCCCAACGAGGGTTACTTTATTATGTACAGCAGAAATAGTTGTATAATAAACATCAGCACGTTAAGGTTTGTTATTAAGGGATACGTAGCACGTTAAATGAGCTAAAACGAGATTCGCTGCCGTTTTTGAAATATTTGTTTGAGAAAAAACTTGTATATTAAAAAGTTTCTTAAAATGATCCAAAGATTATCGGAAAGTTGGTTATTTTTACGGTTTTGTAATTTTGGGAAATTTAATATGTTAATTATATACCATTACCAAAAAGCAATTAACTTTCCGATAATCTTTTGGATCATTTTAAAAACTCTTTCTATGTACAACTTTTTCTCAAAACAAATCTTTAAAAAACGGCAGCGAATCGCGTTTTAGCTAATTTAACGTGATACGGCATCCACTTAAGTTCATAACTAGCAAAACTTATTTGGTTAGTAGTTAAGTTTGAACACTTTGTTATAGATGTAGTCATTGCCTAAAAAGTGATTTTATAAAATTTAATTTTGAAAATACTTATTTTTATCTTATATTTGTATTAAAAAGATTAGATGGTGATTGTGCCCTTTGGATCTAGACTCCTCAATTATTACCTGTTATTTTATTTACCTATTAACCAGCAGAAAATACTTAATAACATCATAGATATAACCCCTTATAAAATAAATCGTTGATAATATATAACAGTTTAAAATATTTCATATTATTTAATATTATATTATAAAGCGTGTCTACTTACGTTCGCACCATATTAAAAGCGTATTTATTCTTAATTTTACAAAAAAGTTATTCTTTATAAAAAGTTCTGCATGGTCTAAAACCTAAAATTAAAAACCTTTGGTGCAAAAACCCAGGTAAGTCACATAAGAAGGTTTTGGAAAGTTAAAAAAAAAACTAAATATTTTGTTTTTAAGTGTGGGAAATAAACCATTTTATTTTAGGGTTTAAAAAGGTAATAAAACACGTGATTTATATGATATAACAGAAAAACATGAACCCTAACTTTTTAATTTTTTTCTTGGTTAAAAATTTGGACTTACCTGGTTTTTGTCCCGAACATTATATTGAAATTATGGGCGCCGGCAGCATGACTTCTAGAGGGGTGCAAAATATTGTAAAGAACAAGAAAAAAAAGTGCCTCATGGCGCCCATGACCAGGGTTGTCAACCATACTTTATAATAAAGTACCTTACTTTATTTTGGAGATATATACTTTATACTTTTGCATACAAATAAAGTATGTGAAAATAATTTATTTTCAACTTTTACTGTGTGTTGAAAAATAAGGTTAAATTTGATCATTTTGAAATGGTAATTACAAAGGCCAAATTACAATGCATATTAAATATTAAAATGGATGATTTATATTCTGAGATTTACAGAGCTGATATTGATATCGCAAAGCTGGGGAGCCATTATATAGACAATCAAAAACTTAAAAAATAAGGTACTCTTTAGTAAAGACCATAAACCTCACCGTTTAGGCACCAATAGACATCAAAGTTTTCATTAATTTCAATCAAATTACCTACATACATACAGGGTGTCCAGTAACTCAACCGACAAACTTTACGGGGGCGATTCTACAACAGAAAATAAGAAAAAAAACTTTATATAAAACATATGTCCTAACGTCTTAGTTTTTGAACTACGGTGTGTTAAATATTTAAAAAAATGAAACTTCAAAAACTAAGACGTTTTAGGACATATGTTTATATAAAGTTTTTCTTATTTTTGTTGTAGAATCGTTTGGTTAAGTTTGTCGGTTAAGTTACTGCACACTCTCTATGTATGTAGGTAATTTGACTGAAATTGATGAAAACTTTGATGACTATTGGTGCCTAAACGGCGAGATTTATGGACTTTAATAAAGAGTACCTTATTTTTTAAATTTTGATTGTCTATAAAATGGCGCCCCAGCTTTGTGATATCTGTCAAAATAAAAAGTTATGATGTAAATAAATTTTAAGTTTTAGGTAAAGTGCCCTCTGGCGGTATTTAAAAAAGTACTTTTGTCTAATTTTAGAATCTGCAAAGCTCGATTTGTGTGCCTAATATCAACTGGATTGGATAAAAAATAAATGCAATATGGCGAAAAAACCAAAATAAAAATTGAACTTTGATGGTTTGTAACTCAAAAACAAATGACATTTTGAAAAAAAAATATAAAGCACTGCCCTTATATTGTCAAGTAGAATCACCCTCTTAAGTTTCGTGATCGATTTTTGAATCACCCTGTATACTTCTAAGAACGCATCTGATAGCTTACCAAATATAAAAAAATCTCTTCTTATTTGCTTTCCGTTCCCGCCACTTCAGCTTTTACTGAGAGAGTTTTTCAGTAATAAATCTGAAGTGGCGGGAAGAGAGAAATAAATTGAATTAAAAACAAATTGTTTACTTATTTAAATTTGAATGATGACTGGTTAAACTCTCTGATATATTTCAAAAAAGTAAAAATTGTTAGCAAGTGCTAAAATCACACAAAAAAACGTTTTAATCGCGATAAAAACATAAAACTTGAAAAATACTTTTTTATTTCTTTCAAATACTTTATTTTTTACCTACTTATACGAATATATACTTTTATTTTTGTCAAAAGGGTTGGCAACCCTACCCATGACGTCACTCGACGCGAGAACCACGTGGCCACACATTTAGATCCAGACAACTCCTCACCTATGGGGTCATCCATTAATCCATGGGGCTTAAACAGGTGGCGGCGGTTCGGAAAAAATCACTTAAAGCCACTGGGGGCAGGGGTGTAGGGAAGAAATGACGTGTATTTATTTTTGTGTTAAAATGCTGGCAATTTTAATGTCTATCTGAATATTTTTTAAACGGTTCTTTATTTTCTAAAATAAAATTAGATTTAACTTACTTTTATTTTAAGATAATATTTTAAAATAATAATAATATATTTTATACCAAAAAATACACGTGATTGGGAATGGGGAGGGGGAGGTTAGTTTAAAACCATTTCAAGTATTACTACCGCCTGGGTGGACGTCCCTATACTAAATTTACCAAAATTACTAGCCAAAACGCAGGTTTGTTCTGGACTTGCCTAAATTATGCTACCAATGCTTCACCTGGCAAGTGAAATCCAATGCTAATTCACATAAGATGCGTTGAACTTACCTTCGATGAGAATTATTTTTTTGTGTCTTTTTAAAAGAAAATGTTCTTTAGAGAACTTATGGATAGCACTAGATGTTTTAGCAAAGACACCAATGTTAAAGTTCAAGTTTCTGTAAAGAAAAATCGGTAGCATATGAAATTCTCAATACAAATTGTTTTTTTTTTTGTTTAGATGTTTTTAATACTTAGTGCCTATTTACTAAATAAATAATGTTTCTACTATACATTTGTCACCAATAGAGCATTTTTATAATATATTTATTTTAATATTTTAACTTAAATATGAAGGACTATCTATTTTTACCCATAAGAATAAAAATTTTTAAATCATGTTAAAGGTTATCTGGTAATTGTTCCCATTTTGATAAAAGCCATCATAGTATATTAGTAATATTTTTAATGTGCTCTTTTACTCTTTGATTGATAACAAAAATGTTAGAAAATTTAAAATATGAATAAATATACACTTATTAAATAAATTATTTTTACTTTAATAAAAATTATAAAAATAATGACTTTAAAAAGTATCTCAGTGGGGTAATAGTATATTACGGGATGAGAACGAAATGAGTATTCCGTGCAAGTTGCATACTATACTTTTTCTACCACTATTGATATACCAGGGCGACAAATGCAATTTTTAAAAAGTATTTAGCATTTAGTATTTAACAAAAGTTCGGCTTATGGTGATTCATGTAGACGTTCATAAAACTCATTTAACATTTAGGATTTAACATTTATCATTTAAGAGTTGGCCAACTTTTATCTTCTTAAAATTAAATGCTAAATGAAAATTCGACTGCGCATATCAAAACCTGTCAAATGTCGGAATGTTTTCTGCTAATGTCATAATTTGATATATTTTGGTTTTATTATTTGTTTTCATCTGCGCCCAAAGTTAAAGATGGACTCGCCGAGTTGTGAGAAATTACTAAAGTTTTTGTAATGGGATCAATGTTGTACTGACAAGAAAAAACAAGCGGCCGACATCTTCTGTCAAAAGTCAAATATCATTACAATGCATGACCAAACATCTAATTTTAATATTTTTATGAACAGTGTCTAATTACTAAATGCTAATCTTAATGTTAAATGTAAAATGTTAAATGATAAATGCTAATTTTTTTTTATAAACTCACCATTCCCTCCTTATATACGCTCCTATTCCAAGTACCAAATATAATTTTAGATGTCTTTAAAAACATAGTTGGGTAAGACACCCGGTTTATTAAATTAAACTAAAGAACTTTTAAATCCTACATATTTAAATGAAACTATTATATTTAGTATTTTAAACGAGTGCTGTTATATTAAAATATTTAAGCTGGTAAATCGTAAACATTTTAAAAGATTAACTATACTTTGTCCAAGTTACATGCAACATTTTAAACCGTAACTATAAGACGTAATATTGCGTTTTCCGTACAGCTTTTTGTTAAAAAGCCATTACACATAATTGTAAACCTGTAGCTTTGCCTTTTAACCTAAAGCTGTACAAAAACGCGATATCAAGCGTTGATCACGGTTTTAAAAATTTGTATACGTAACTTGGACAGAGTTTAGTTAAGTTATGGGGATGGGGGGGACAAATTAGTATGTAATCACTATTTAATAGCTTTAATTAATTACTAAATAGTCTACTTATTTTTTTCAAGAAGTATAACCCATAGCTCATATTTGTAGAAGGTTAAATATTAAAAATTAATCTATAAATGCTGGCGCTCCATAATCGCCTCGGTCTCTATTACAAAATATTATCTTACATTGCTAGAATATTAACTATGCTATCACGTACATTTATTTATTTTTTTTACTAGAAATTACAAGGTAATTAAAAACTAATATTTAATGTTAGCCACCTTAGAGTGCAAATTAACCGCTTATTTTAAATAGAAAATCCTGTATATTATTTGATTTTTGGATTAAAAACTTAATTTTCTGATAGAGGGCAACTTTGTTAAATAGAACATTCTGTATGTACTCTAAAACTCCTAAAATTTGATGCTCGCGCTGGCAAAACGTCAAGGATACAAAATCTACAACGACTGCCAAATAGCCCAAAAACTTTAGTTTAGCAGAAGATGGCCGCGAAAGCCTTACACAGTATACTAAAATTTAATATTTCCCTTTTAATAAAAATGTAACACAAGCTATGGTAATCTTAAAAAATAATCAATCGGCCTCATTCAGGGGCTCTATTCCATCATAACCGCCTGTTTGTTTGCGTTTCCTTAATTTTTCTTTACTTCCTCTAGGCTCTTATAAAAACAAAAGGGTCTTCTTTCGCGCAAAGCCATCTTGACAAATTGGCGGACAACACCACATTAAATTATGACAGAGTTCTCAAATCAATCGAACTTTTCATCTTATGCAAACTTATAAAAAGTAAATTTGCTACTCAATTTTCTAATAAACTGATTCACTAATTAAGTTGGTGTAAACTTAACTGATCTTTGCGATACAAACTAGACTACTTTGCAGTCAGTAGGTGCGTTGCGTGAGGAAAATTGGGCGTAGGCGAAGCCGTATCCGCGAGGCCCCTTTGGTCTCCCAGAAAAAAAACTTGAGGGCCAAAAAAATGGTCGTCACCTCTTTAAACACACATTTTTCCTACGTAATACAATTCTGCGTGGCCCCTTTTCATGACAGATTACAATTACAAGCCAAAAAACAAGTCTGTATCCTTTCCTTCCTTCTTTTTTATCTTATGTCGGTATGTGACATTTCATACCTTCACCTTGTCGCAAGGCCTCTCCAGACGCGAGGCCGTAGGCGACCGCCTACACTGCCTACGCCTGGGTACGCTCGCCGACTCGTGTGTGTTTTGCACCGCTTCGTCGCCGAGTAGCAGTAGCGTAGCTAGGCGTAGGCGGTGTAGGCGGTCGCCTACAGCCTTGCGCCTGGGTGGGCCTAGCGGGAAGGTGTAGGTATTGAATGTGATATAGGAAATGAAAGATGCGGACGGTCTTGGAGGCCCGAAAATGTAAACCAGGGGTCCCGTAAAACTGTAGACTGTAGAAAAAAAGTTAAAAAATGGGGGAGGACCTTTTTTTATTTTTCCATTTGGCTCCTCAATTTTTTTCTCAGGATTAAAGGGGCCTCGCGGATAACTTCGTCTACTCCTAAAGGGCCTTGCAAGAAAGGTGAGGACCTTTTTTTTGCTCCTCAATAATTTTTCTTCATGAAAGTGGCCTCGCGGACAAGACTACGCCTACGCCTAATTTTAGTCACGCAACGCCACTGCCGACTCGGCACAAACCGTTCCGTCTCTTTTAAGCCCCGAAGCCAATACTTAAAAAAATGCATAGTGAAGTATATACCTAAATATCTTTTTTTTTTTAATTTGCAACAAAAATATTTGTTTTCTCTAGAAAAAAGAGACAATTTAACAATAAAAAAATTGTGTTTAAAGGTTGAGACCATGCCCCCCCTTTAATGCCACAACCTTTGTATTTCATACATATGTAATGGCGAGTATGAGAATTTTGGGCATTTAATGATGATATGCCCCCCTCAGGGCTGGTCCGAGGGGTGAGGGTGATCATGGAATTGAAAAGTGAGTAGTAAGGACCTTCTTTTTTTTGCTTTTCAAATACGTGGGAGTTTTTTTGGTAATTTTATAAATTAAAGAAAACAAGAATAAAAATAGGTGAGGCGACCTTTTTTTGCTCTTCAAAAAATTTGAAAATTTTGTTTCTTTCTAGGGACGCCAAGATTTTTGTTTGTTTTTTGGCACCTCACACACTTTTTCTCGGCCTATGCCCCCCTCAGAAAGTCGATATGCATATCATATATTGTGTTAAAAAAGGAAATAAAACATTTAAGAAAGTAGTGATGAGACGTCAAATCATATAATTCGGTACAGTAGAAGACTCTAACGAAATGTCTAAAAATTATGGCTTTTCGCTTTCCGTTGAAAATAGAAAATATATAGATTTTACTTATCGATAAGTTGCTAAAATTAAGGTTTAAAACAAATGACAGCAAAACATTTTAAATTGTCAAAATATATTAAATAAAATTGTAAGAAGCTTAAACAAAATTTAATTGAATAAAGAAAAGTAATGTTATTGTTAAAGAATAAAGTAAATAATTTTATTATAAAAATAATTTCTATTTCTGATAACACTGGCACGTTGGCTTTTCAAGTAGATATAACGCTACTTTGCGAACTAAGGAATCTAAAAAATTTTGATTTCCTAACTTGTTAACTGTTTTGATCATAGATAAATATAAAAGTTTAAATTGCTCTTAGGCTGGTGCATACACCACCCTATTACTTTAGCTCTGCTAAATATTCATTTATTTCAAATTACAAAACAGTTTTTGATACAAAATTTAAATTATTTTATTATTAAAGGTAATGAAATAATTTAGATTTAGTTATAAATTTAAAATTGACTATACCTATACCTTAATTTTTACAGTGTATCTGACCTAAACTATGATTAAACGTTGACTGTGTTGCCTAAGTAGTAGACTAAAGTTTATGCAATTTTCAGAAGCAGAGCAGAGATCAAAAGCAACGTTGCCATATGTAAAAATTTAATAAAATACTTATTGTTAACACATCATTATTAGTATTTGGATATATTTAAGGTTTTTAATTTTAACTAAAACAGATATTAATTTTTATGGCTTTTGCATATTTTTTATCATCAAAAATAAATAAATTAATATCAAAGATTGGAAAGTGCATTGCTATGGTATTTATTTAAGTACTATAAAAATTTGTTTATTTAATAAATTAAAAAAAAACAAGAAAACTTATAGAAATTTAATATAAAATAGTGGGTATAGTAAGTATGGTTAGTTATAAATAAATAAAAAAATATATTTATATAGATTGCAATATTTATTTTTATTTTGATTGTGCATAACGTAAAATATTTACTAATGGTAAAAACATTTTATTATTTTTTAATCCAATAATAGACAACAACGTATTTTTCAGTGGCGTAGCAACTATGAAGCAAGTTGGGGAGTGCCCCGAAGCCCTCAAGATAAAGGGGACCCTTTGAAGTTGAAAGGGGCATTTGGGCTTAGTATTAAAATAATGAAAAAAAAATGCGGTAAAGAATGAAGGTGAGGTCCTTTTTCCTTGCCTTCAAAATATTTCGGGTTGGTCAGTATATTAATATAAATAAAGTTGTTTTTATTACATGAGGCCTTTTTTTGCTTTGGTCTTTAATTTTTTTGCTCCTCCACATTTGCAATTTTTTGGGGCCCTACCTTTTTGCCCCACAGCCACTGCTAACCTAGCTACGCCACTGGTATTGTTATTACCAACGATTTATTTTATCTTTTTTGTTTACCTATTAATACTGTTATTCTTGCCAAAATTTTCAATGTTTTAATAGTATAAATGAATGAAAACAGACAATAAATATTTTTTAATAATATTGTTTGTATAAATTTAAAATTGTCTTGAATAAAATTTCTTTTTTCATGCTAAAACTTAAAAAGAACTTTGATATTATTGGATATATTATTTATTATACATTGTTTATTATTTACCCAATCTAGGAATTCTAATAAACGCAGTTTGACAACACCGGTAATTCACTTACTCACAGACAGCTGTCTGATATTTATGCGAGGTAAAACAGGCCGTAGACTTTACCGACCCTAAATAATAATGAAAATGGTCGTATCGGTGTTTAGTGCGGTGTGTTAGTGAGGTGCTTTTAGTGTTGTTTATAGTGACAAACACTTTTGTGACAAAATGAGTGACATCACCATTGACATTTCTCAATTACCGGAGGACGTCAGGGGAGAAACTGGCTGAATTGGACCTGGAATTATCTGAAGGTGGGTCCCTTTTGGTGGGCCTAATTTATTTTGATCAATAAAAACCTTTGATTTAACTTAAATTATGCAAGTTTTCACAGTTTATTTATTTACGATGACATAAAGTATCTCGTGTTATCTTATGCTTATAATCAATATTCTTATTGTTTACACTTTTTACTCAAAGAGTAAAATGTCACTGACTAGGTAGGTATTATACTGTTTACATTTTTTAAAAAGTAATAAGTAGCTTTTAAATATTCCTTTTTTGTACGATCATATTATTTGAATGAAGAAAACAATTTTATCTTAATTTTTAAATATTAACCATTGGGGTTGAAGAACTCTCCGCGTCTTATCACCTGTAACATAACCTTGTTGACTAAGAGATACCATAAGTACATAATACTTGATACACCAAGTTTAAAATTTCGTTTATTACATTACCATAGTTGGTTTAAGAACTTTCCAAGAATATATTTTGTGTTTTCTAAGAATGAAAAAGAATATTAAATAATAATCATCTCCCAATAACTACATATATACCTATATGTATTATGTATGTATATAACTATACAGGGTTATTTTTATGGTGGGTAAAAGTGCCGAATAGGGTTTTAAAATAAATGATACTCCCCCTTTTCTTAACAAAACACCAGTGGCGCCGGTCCAAAATATTAATTATAACTTAACAATCTTCCGGGACCGGGATATGAGTAGGGGTGCTGGGCGGGGTAAAATAAGTAAAATTAGTTAATAGGTATTTGTCAAAATCATATCCGAAATTTATTAAAAATATTTTTTTATTATTATTTTTGTTAAAAAATGGAGAAATTTAAAAGAAAATTAAAATTTATGTTTTATATTTTTTGCCTTAAAAGTTTTAAAAAATTTACCAGTCGCGATCGAACAGGATTTGTATCGAATTTATTTAGAAAAAAGTATGCTTCTTCTTTGAATCAATATTATTTTTAAAATAATCATTTACTTTGGAGTTAATTTAATCTCTTGAAGTTATTTCGTACTACGAACGCTTTTGGTTTAAAAATATAAAAGCCATTTTAATGCATGGCAAAATCGTTAAAATGTGATATGGTCTCGGATATGGTGTTTTTCGAGGTGTTTTGTATGTAAAATTCGTTTTTTACTTTTATTAAAAATTATAACTACATTTTTTTTTAATTACATACAAAACACCATATCAAGTTTTAGCGATTTTGCCGTGCATCAAAATGGCTTTTATTTTTTGAATGAGAACGATTCGTCCGAGGATTCGTCGTACTAGAAATATTAAAACACCAAGTTAACTCCAAAGTAAATAAATATTTTAAAAATAATATTCATTCATTCAACAAAAAGCAGTGGAATACTATTTTTTCTTGAAAAAAAAAATTAATACAAATCTTCTTTGAACGCAACTGGTAAATTTTTAAAAAACTTTTACAGCAAAAAAATGTAATGTAATAGTTAAAAGACGTGTATCAAATTTTGTGGACGAGACATTAAAAACAAAACTTTATTAGACCTATATGGCTAACTCTATATATTTTTTGTAATATGTTTGTAAATATATAATATGTATTTTGCACATTTATAGATATATTTAAAGGTTTTACAAGCATTATGTTTTTGTAAATTAGGAAAGAAAACTGGAAAATGGCAGTATGTTAGAAATGACATTGGTTGTTTTTGCAAAAAAACCCTTCAATTTTATTTGAAAAATGGTCTTATTTTCTTGCATTATGTACTGTGCTAAAAGGAATATATTAACTTAAAAATAATTCTGCATAATGTATAGTCATCGAGATAGTAATATTCCCGAGAATCAACCAAAGATTTTTACACACATCAGTAAATAAAAGCTAAATCTAATTGGGCTAACCATTAAAAACATAAAACTTTATTTATTTAAAACATAAAATAGGTAATATTACCAAGTCCTATTTGGTTAAAATAATTTAAAAGTTATAAGGTTTTTAAAATTTAGGTTTAAATTTTGTAATGTTTATTTTTTCCATATTAAACAAGAAATCAGAACACAGAACATTGAAAATATAATTATATTTTTTATTTACTTAAGTAACCATATTCTTCAGCTTTAACAAATTTTATTTAGTTAAACCAATTGACTAAATTGATACTAATAAACCTTATACTTAGCCCATTTAATAAATCATTCTTGTTCTTGTTATAAAAAAAAGTAATTTTAAATAAATTACTACAAATGACTACACAAAAGTGGTTTATATACACTGTGTCCCAGAATAGGTGTTACAAGAGGACAAATCGAGGGACAAATGGGCCAAAATTGTTAAATTTTAAATCGGCATTAAAAAAAAATCTCTATTTGGGATTATTTATAAGTAAAAATATAAAAAATGCCCAAAAGTAAAGTACTCTTCTTTATTAAAAATAGATAAAAATTTCATAAGCAAATGTTGTAAAGAATTGAATTTTAAGTCATTAAAGTTTGTTAAAGAAAAGAAAAATGTTTTTGTCTATGTTTTCTATGTTAAAAATTTTAAATTTTGGACATTCTGAAAAAACGTTTGACATTAAATGTCTTTTTTTTTTTTAATGTTAAAAGTTTTTTCACAATGTGTTTTATCTTTGGCATTAACATATAAATACTTGACAAGACGAAGCAAATTTTATAGAAATCTTTATTAGGTATATGTATTTTAATTTTATTTTAAATTTCGCTCCATCTTGTCCAGTATTTAAGTTTGAATGCGTTAAGTATGTAGAAAAATGACAAAAACACATTTTTAATGCTTTAATTTTAAATTTTAACATAAAATTAAACATATAAGTATTACACATAAAAAAAAATTTATATTAAAAAAATTAAAGTATTTTACTCTTTGGTATTTTTCATATTTTTGTTACTTACAACTTGCCCTGTATAATCCCAATCAGAGTGAAATTTTGTATTTCTTATTTTTAGATCATGCGACCAGTTTTTCCAAACTGCCAATTTAAAATTAGAAAAATTTTGTTCTATTTGTCCTCTTGTAACACCTATTCCGGGACAAACTATATATGTTGAGCCGAATTTGTGTAAATGCCGATTTTATGTATTCGGCCAAATTGTACTTAATTCGTGAAACAAGCAGTAAATAAAACTGTCACATTGGGGTGGACATGGTTGGTTCTGGTTTGTTAATTTTTGTTTTAATTCGCCTTATTAAAAAGATTTAACTAACCATAACCCTCCCCCAATGTAACAGAACAGTTTATTTCACGAATTAAGCAAAATTTAAATTTTGCCGAATACATAAAATCGGCAATTATACAAATTCGGCGTATCGGCGTAGCATGTAAGAATTATGTAAGAAATAAATATTATAAAATTAACAAATTTATTAATTAATTTATTTATCCATTCATAAACTAATATAAAACACAATTTCAATATACAGACTGCCCACGGATGGCGTTTACAAAAGACAAATTTACCAAAAATTTTACTTTTCGAAAAAAACTCATTTTTCATAAGAATTTTGGCTTGTTAAAAAATAGGATTCACGAAGAGAAAATGTTGATTTTGTACACAGGGTATGCAAAAACTTAGAAAAAAACATATTTTTTTCCAAGAGTAAACTAACTTTATTTTTCATTTTTAAGCTAAATGCCATTAGGAAAATGTATTTAGAATAATACAAAATTTTATTGAACCCCATAATTTGGCGAAAACGACTTGATCACATTGGTTTACGGCTGAATCATTATGTTGTGTAGGAATTTGAGGAAAGCATGTGTTTAAAAACAAATCATTACAGTTTTTTGGTCAAAATGTATTATAAAAATTTAAAATAATTTATTCTTTATAACATCAAAATCTGTTTCGTGCTCGGTTTCGTGAAACTTTTTGATACCCCTGTACCATGAGTTAACATTTAAAATGCTATTCTAATTACCAATTTACAAACAAATCTAATAACAATCTGCATCTAAATTTAAAAAACCTGGATGTGCAATAATATTATAATAATATATAAATAAGAGAACATGAATATACAATTCAAGTAGTGCAAAAGAAAAGTATAATATGGGACGAGTACGAACTGTTACTTATTTTCCAGAAATATGACTTTTGCGGCGGCGCGTGTGCTAGGCGAATGCTGTAGAGTCATAATTATCGTATTTACGCTACTTTAAAGCACCTTATGCGGCCTGGGTAATGGCCGTGAAGGTTGAATCATATTACCCGTCTAAAATCATTATTAATTTAATATAATGAGTATTAACTATAACCAAGAATGATAAATAACGTTCTATATAAAGTTCATACTTTTCATCTATTATCTTTTGAGCCCAAAAGAAACAACTGGAATAAACTCAAGAAAAATGAAGGGGTAAACTTTTTTAATAAAACATCCAGTATATTGTATCTCACCATTTAAAGGTCTTTTTAAGAGTTTAAAAATACCATTTGATATATCTATATTTAATAGTTTTGAAATATGACCATAAATCTGAAAAATGAGCAGGGTACATCGGTACTTGCAAAAAGATCGATTCAGCCGCGATCGGATAAATCTTAGCAATCCGACAGAAAATTTTGCGTCCTGTTTTTCAAGCGATTTAAATTGAGTTCAGTCCGATCGGAGGTTATATTTGTACGATATTCACGGTTTTGGAAAAGGTTTAAAAAATGACAGTTAAGTAAAAACAGCTGATAAGTGTAAGAAACGAAATAGTGGGGAAATAAAATAGGTCTTAAATATTTGTTAAAATATTGTGATAGTGTTTCTTTAGTGGTTTGCGTTATTATTTTGTCTTATTTTCTAAAATTAAATAAAATTAATTAGAAAAAATACCACAAAAGTAAGGTTAGAAGTTTATTTTTATTTGTTTGGTCACTTTGTCATTACTATACTTTTCTTTGTCAAAAAATTTAGAGCCGGATTATTTGCATCCGCTAAATTCTAGGACGAAGGGGAACAGAAGGTTAAATGCGATCCGTCCAATCGAGATTCATTTTTACGATATACCCTTAGTAATAGTAGATATGATTTCTATTATATAGTTAAGACCATATTTTGTTTCATTCTGAGAAAGCGATGCCGCCAAGTACACAAAAATGTATAAAGTAAACGAAACTTTTCAGTAACATAGCCTCTGACACAGACCTGATTACATATTTTTAGATAAATAAATAAAAATATTGCGAAAACACGTACCACGTAAGCTTAAGAACATTCCTCTTACATTTCGTCCCTGGCGTACCAGTAAAAACCGTAGCGTGGCGTAGTCGTCGGGTTGAATATTTTTGCTGCAATAAATCTGGGACTGTGATGGAATTGTGTGAAACTGTTGCAGAATTGTGTGGAATTGTTGTGGATTCAGGTGGAATTGTGTGTAATATATGTAACCCTAATTCACTTTGTTTCTGTATTTCTTTAAAGTAAAACCACCTTTTATTGCTCCAATTTTTTTATGACTGAAAAGGTGAAAAGAGGCATTGATCCGCCACTTCATACAATCAATTAACATACAATACTCATATGGCTATTTCTATTATTTTAAAAAGTCTTAAGCAAAAATCCCAAGTACTCCATCACAATACAAAAGCAATGCTGGCAAAATTTTCCCATATTATTACCCAATATTAAATTGTAGTGTAATGTCAGTGAACCGACATAAAATTGTTGGTGACAAATAACGAATGGGTGTTTTGTACGGGGTCATCCAACCAGGACTGCGATATTTCCGTTTGTTTTCAATGTTTTTTTTAAAGAATGTTTGGAATAAACCAAAGATAATGCATAATGCCTAATACATACCAACAAAAATAATATGTCTACTTCTTTAATATTATTTAAAAATTAGCAAAATATTTATTTTTATCTTGCCACCTGTTGAACTGTTGTATTTTCTATGGTATTATATAAACCCATTGTTTATACTTAGCAAGCTAAACACGCCTTGTGGAACTTCATTTCTGATAATTAACATCACCTCAAATGGTTGGGGACAAATTTGCATCATACGTAGATGCGATGGACATAATATATATATTTTCTGTCTTTTTGTTTTTGAGATTTCTTCTTTTTTATATATAACGCTTCGATATTATAGTGTGTCTGCGTGGATAATGTACCTTTACGACAGTAAAGCATCTCAATTTTAGCACCGACAAGGCGCGGCCCAGGAGCGCAGAAGCGAATATAGGTTGTCTATCTATCATGAAAAGATAAGTAAAAATTGCTTTTTATTAATTGGCTAAACGACCGCTGCCGGCATTGCTCAATTGTATACTGCATGAGCAATAGATTTTGGTATGTCGGCTAGTAATGCAATAAGAAAACAAGCACTAATAGTCACCCATGTTAACATTCGGATATTTAGTTAGACTGTCTCTTTTTCTCACATTTCTCATGTGTTATGTTATTTAGCTAATCCGGTATATAGGGAGTTCCCAGACTTATTTGTATTGTGACGCCCTTGGACACATGCTATTCTTTCACGACGTCCTTACAAAAAATGGAAGAGCAAAAAAAAGGTCATCGCTGCAGATTGTCTAAAAGCAAGAACAGCCCCTTGTTTTCAGTACTTAAAATTTTTAAGAGCAAAAAGTCCTTGCCGATACATTTTACCGGTTTCGAGACGGAATACTCATGTTCACCCCATTCTGACCAATCAACACCATCAACACGCGAAGTCCCTGGAAGGACGGTGCGACGCCCCAGGGCGTTGCGCACAATTCAGGAAGCCCTAATATGTATTATATATTATACATATAATAAAATTAGAAAATACCAAAAAAACATTACAATATCTTTCAAAAACTTTTAGTTTAGAAAATGTTTAAACCTTCACATTGTTTTTATTTTTGAGGAGTTAAAACGATTTAAAATAAACCAAATATCCAGGTGCAGGAAAATCAAGCAGCAGTTTATATCTCTTATAATGCTTAGTTGTCAAAAAATGTGTCCATAAAAATTGTGTTCCATTATCATGGTTGGTTGGTTGGTTGGTTGGTTTGAGGCGGGGTTTGCACTGCAGCCTATTGGCTTATTCTGCACCCCTCCCTTGTTACAGAAGTCCACTGCCCTTTATCAGGATTAGTAGATTTCTGCCAAGATGTTCATGCGGGAGAGGATTCCCGCTATGTATGTTCCCAAATAGACTGTGTCTTTTCAGTGTCAGTGCAATGCAGTTGTATATTATGTGTGAGGCTGTTTCCTCCTTTTCCCCGCAAAGCCTGCATGTTATGGGTCCATTGTAACTGCCCATTTTTTGCAAGTGTTTCCTTAGATGACAGTGTCCTGTCAAAAGTCCTACTACTTGTCTTAGTTGAGTGCGCTCCAGCTGGAGGACCTCAGTCTCTGTCAAGTGATGGAGGTGTTCCATTTGTCCATGTCAGGATTACAGCTGACCTTATATGGTTTTTCGAAGTTGTAGACCCCAGTCATGTGGTCTGATCTCACGTTCAAGGGCTATAAGTCGATAATTCCCGTTACCCTAGTGTGACCGTGTCCTCCAGGATGTTGTTTCCACGTCCCAGTATTTATCATTCTATAGGCGCTATTTATTGCCTCCGTTTTGATAAAAATGTCCAAGGGCGTTAGGCCCAGGATTATTTCCATAGCCATAGAATGTGTACTTCACCACCGGTAATGCACAGACAATCCAGTCTCGGTAGACGATTAAGTCTCGTGACTGTCGTTATTTGCTGTGTTTTTGTCCACCATACGATTGCGCTGTAGGTGACTATTGGCCTGATGACTGTGATATACAACCAAAGCATCATCTTTGGTTTAAGTCCCCAGGTTTTGCCAATCATGCTCCTGCATCTCATGAGGCACATTTTGGCTTTGTTTAGATTCTTTGTTATCTGTTCCATTCCATAGTAATTTAGTGTCCAGGATTAGACCCAGGTATTTCACCTCCTTAACAGTTTTTATTCATTCACCGAAGATTTTTAGGTTGTCATAATTCCCTACATTTCTTCGATTTGTGAACAGCAGGATAACGGATTTCTCAGCGTTGACTTTTAAGGTTTATGCCCTGGCACCAACGCTGTACGATATCTAAAGCTCCTTCTATGAGCTCTGCTTTAATAGTAGGATGTTTGCCTTGTATGAGAATTACCACGTCGTCAGCATACCCCTGGGCGTAGACTCCCGCGTTTTTGAGACGACATAGCAACTCATCCACCACAAGGTTCCATAAAAGGAAAGAAAGCACTCCTTATCATGAAAATTACTTAATCGCAAACTCAACAAATCTTAAGATTTTACAAATTTAAAGTCATGAATGTACAAACAAAATAATACTATAAATGTATGCAGTAAGAGTAATCTTTTAGTCAAAAGTCTGGGCGTTTTTATTTTGAGTTGCTTTTTATTAAAAAAATATGATAATATTAAATTCTTACCGTAAAAATACAATACACGATGCACTAAACTAGAAAAATACTATATTACAAAAATATTTCGAGTTCTTACCACAAATCACTATTGCAGATTACATATTGACTCTGAAAAAATATCTAAAGGGATAGGTTTACTAAAATCAAATTGTTGATGTGTGAAAATAAAACTCTAAAAATTCTAGTTACAATTATTTAGTAAAAAAATCCGTCTTTATTTTTCGGTTTACCAACCGCTCAGCAAATCCACAAATCAAACAACCGCTGTTTATAGTAGCCGCGAGATAAGTAGTTATTTATTTTTTATTGGTAATTTAACATTGTGAATAATTTTAAGTTAAGTACTATTGTAAGTAAGGGAAAAAATCTATTATTATCACCCCGGCTACCCTCCGTGTCGACAGGCTTGTTTACCATTATTTAAACAAGTGTTTTTCGAAATATTAAATTAGAAAATTAAAAACTCCTGGGTTGGGTATGCCTCACCTTATTATTTAAAAAATCAATTTAAAATGTCCTATTAATAAATATTTACCTATTAGATTTAGATCAGATTAGATTAGATTAGTTTGGAGGTGGATTTTTAATTCTCTAACACTGCAACCGGCTCAGGTTTATTGTGTATCTTCCATCCATATGTTAGAGCACGCTATCCAAGCCCGTCTTTTAATCAGACTCCACAACCTTGAAAATGGCTCCTTGGTAAATGTTGCTGCTTTAGGTTTTCCTTACCCAGCCTTGCAAACCGCAGACGACAAAGGCAGAATCTGCATAGGCGTTCTTCTGCCAGGCCTACTGTTTTCAGGTGTTTATTCAGTCTGCAATGACCTGTTAGTTGATCCACTATAATTCTTACTGCCTTCCGGTTGTAATTCAGAATGTATTCTGTAAATTCCGGCGAGTATGCCTGAGGTATGATTTTTTTCGCTTGATGCTGTCCTGGTGTTCTTATCCACCAGTCTTGGGATTCCCTCATGATCTAATAGATGATCTTACTTGACTTGACTGAATACCACAGTAGGGCTCCGGAACTACCATTGTCCTGCCAGTAGCGTCCTTTGCCAGTTTATTGGCTTCTTCATTATCCTGGTGGCTCCTCATGTCCTGGTACCCAGGCAATAGTTATCTTGTTGCTGAGAGCTGATCTGGCATGAATTGATCGCCTAGATGGCTGCCTGGCTGTCCGAATAAATTACTATGGCTTTACCCACGTAACTTCTTTTGATGATTTCCCTAGCACATTGTTATTTGGTTACAATTTCCGCCTGAAACACTGTAGGATGTTGTCCGAGACCGATGTTTATTTTCGTCCTCGGTTTGTCTCCATATATGCCTGCTCCAACTCCTTCGTCCGTTTTGGAGCTATTTGTACACCAGATTAGGTCAGCTTCAACAAGAGGGCCTGCCTCCCAGTCCTTTCTATCTGGTATAATAGTTTATTATTGTTTGTTTATGTATTAAATGTAATGTTTTTTAAAAAAATAATTAATTAGCATCATATAAATTTGTCGAAATTTTTCTATAGCTTCTCTTATTAAAAAATGTTCTAATATGCACTTTATGTAATTTAAACTTATACGCTCATATTGTTGCATTTACCGACCTTGTGCAAGGTTTTTTAAATTAAATAACCCTTGACGATGTGTTATAAATTTACGCGACTAATGAACGATGACAAAATCAATTAAAATTGTTTCTCTCTTCACGCACTATCTCGTTTCGAAACTTGATCCATAATCGGAGTGTTGATTTTTATCTTTTTAGATTGAGGTTTGATATTTAATACAACAGGTTCAACAGGTTCAAGAAACTGCATATTGTGTTGCAAATCAGGTTATACAATTAAAAATTACTTTTCTTATTTTTTAAACATATAGTGGTTAAACTAAAAAGTATTATGATTATTAGGAAGTTTAGCGATTAAGGTCTGGCCACACATAACAGTAACGAACCTGCAGTAATACGAGTTTCTTATTCTACGATTTAAATTAAACCTGATCGTAAAATTAACCTTCACAAATAAGTTAACACAGTTTTACCTATACTACACTCAAAGTTTTAATAAAAAGAAACATAGATAAGCAGGAAAATCTGTTTTATTTAACAAAGGAGATATAAAAAAATGCTTTTTATTTTTTTTACGGGTACTTATGAAAAGTGCTTTTGCATTGTTATGTATGCACGTTAAGAACTTTAAATAATACTAGGGGTGTGCGAATATCGTTTGAATCGAATCAAATCTTAATATTTAATTCGAAATTCGAATCGAATAATTCGAAATTTTTTGAATAATTCATGAATAATGCGAATTATTTACTAATTATCAAAATATGAATGAATTCTTTATTTTATCCAATTAAGATTCCATAACATCGGGCATTAAAATATTCTACTGACCCATAATATTCTTTTTGATTAAAAATTAGTTATCCGAAGAAGACAATTGCTCAATTTTAATATATATTTATCTCAGTCAGTAACAAAAATCTTGATACTATTATACTAGCAAGAGATCGGACAAAAAATTAACTTGTTTGGTTTTTTACCTAAAAAATTAAGAATTTATTTTCTTGGCTTCAAAAAGTTATTGCAATAATATATTTGTGTAAATAAATTTTATGGTTTAAATAAAATGTATATTATTTGTCAAATTTATATTTAAATATCAAACATATCAAATCCTAAATTTAATATCCCCGAAAATTCGCGATTACTACAATAATTCGTAAAAATACGAAAAAAATCGAAATATCCCTTTTTTTTTAGGTTAATAGTACTGTAAACATGATTTGTAATAACTTTCAATTATGGGTACATGCACTATTTAAATAAGGCCGGTATTAATAATTCTCGGGCTTAATAAGACAACTTGCAATAAATCTCTATTAACAATTTAAAATTGCCACTCTATTAGACACTCGGGGGATCAATACTATTTCTAGCTTTCTTACCATTTTGAATAAATTAGCAAAAATTGTATTTTTTTAACCGATTAAGATGGTTATGTCAAAAGAACAAATGCCCATTTGGGTCACTTAGTAATAGTGCTCACTTAATGTGTATTTAATGCGATGAAAACTTTAAACTAATAATGTTTCAAAAATTAGTAAATTTTAAATAATAGGGAATAATACAATTAACTTTAAATTTTAAGTAAAATCCAACAAAAAATTAGTTTTAGAAAAAAATAAAAATAAACAAGTCTTGATAATAATATTTGATATATCTTATAGTGCACCGAGTAGTACACTATTGTGATTTTATTTTTACGCCATTACAAATACAATTAGGTCTTCTAGTGACTATACCATATGATTTCTAAGCAAAAAAAAATGTTTGTACTTTATTTTTTATTAATAATTATTATTTATCTCTACAATTATCCTTTTGTTTGTTTTTAAATAATAAGTTATCCTTCTAACTAAAAACATTAATCAACTCTTTTGTTATTTTTCTTTATAATTGTTTGTCCTTAGCAATAGATTTTCAAGTTTATGCTTATAGGTTAAGAATTACCTCGAGAATTACTATGTATATCACTAAATTTATATTCTACATTTTTAAAGTGTTTAATGTTTTTTTGGTACATTTTGTGGTTTTTAAAAATATGCTTTAGTTAGGTACCTAAGCATGTATATAAAAATGGGGGCGGATACAGGGTGTGCCAAAAATTTTAAGGTTCTTTTTTGCGAGGGTAAACCACTGAGGAATTGTGGTGTACAAGCAGATGTAATTGGATGTAATTCTGTGGAAATATGGGAAATTGCGTGGAGTAAAATAAAGTGGAATTTTAATGGAATTGTTGTGGGATTAAGGTGTGTAATAGTAACCATTAATTTTACCTCGTTGGTTGCTTTAAAGCAAAAGCCTTTTTTTTGTTTCCTCCTTATAAAAAGTCGAAAAAAGGGCCTTTGATCCTCCACTTAATATCATGAATATCTAAAATTAAAGTGAAATTGTTATGGAATTGTGATGGGATTTTGTGAAATTGTAGTGGAATTATATGAAACAGTGGAAATATGGTGTACAAATATTCGTCAGTGGTGTACCCCTCAATTATTTGTATAATAAATATAGCACTAACCTAATTTTTTTAAATATCCCATTTGCGATTCGTTTATTTAGATACCATAATATTATACCACATGGTTAATATTCGTACTATTATAATTTTGTCGGGTTATATTTATTATAATTATTTTTTTAATTTAGCTTATTTTCAAAGTATTTTTGATGGGTGTTATATTTTTGAGTTTCTTAGAGGCGTATGTCATAGTTTAATAATGTCTTAAATTTTTAGTAAACAAAATGTTTAATATCCAAGTTACGTCTAATGGGTGTGAAATTCTTGACTAGGAATTTTAAAAAGTTAAAAACACACTTTTTTGGATATAGATACTTTCTCAATTCCATAAATGCGTTATACATATTATATGTGCAATAAGCAACATAAAATATATTTTTTCCCTGGGTAATCTTGCTAATAAATTAAATTCCCACAAGTCACACTGTTCGAGCCATTAATATTTGTATTGTGGCTTTGTGTCTATTTTAATAGTAAATTACTTAATTCTTGGTTTTGTTCGTATAATTGATAGATATGTTTACTAATATATGTATATGTCTTCGCAAGGTTATACAAATAAAAATAAATGCTAAATCATCAACTTGTAACCTGTTAAATCTAATTGTTGGTTACTAGTATCTAAACATAAAAATAAAATAATTGGTGACTCAGATGCCGCTCCTTTAGAATATGGTGGCTCTTAAAATTAGTGTACTTTAAAACGGTAGGTACGAATAATACAGGATGAGTTTTTTCGATGTTTAGTACAAAAATCTGTAAAAATAAATGCTAAATCATCAACCTGTTAAATCTAATTGTTGGTTACTAGTATCTAAACATAAAAATAAAATAATTGGTGACTCAGATGCCGCTTCTTTAGAATATGGTGGCTCTTAAAATTAGTGTACTTTAAAACGGTAGGTACGAATACAGGATGAGTTTTTTTCGATGTTTAGTACAAAAATCTGGAAAACCGCTGT
Organism: Listronotus bonariensis; assembly: GCA_014170235.1. Taxonomy (NCBI): domain Eukaryota; kingdom Metazoa; phylum Arthropoda; class Insecta; order Coleoptera; family Curculionidae; genus Listronotus; species Listronotus bonariensis. The sequence continues at coordinate 11,918 of JACEGR010008471.1, read as the reverse complement.
CGCTACAGAGATGGTTGAATGGGGAAAGAATTGTGGTTTTTAGAGCTTAGTTTAAATATTTTTTGTTTCGTCCTTAAAATCATTATTTAGATCTTATTTAAAAAAAAAAAACACTTTTTTTCAAAGGTTATTTTTCTCTGTAGCTCAGTTAGTATTTTAAATAGAAAAAAAACTTTAAATTGAAAACTATTAGATAATTACATACAGGGTGTCCCACCTCTATTTATACACGCAATAACTTCGCCCCTGTACAAGATACAAAAATAAATTTAAAACAAAAAAATGTTTATTCGGATACACTTTTTTTACTGACAGTACTAGTTATTATACAAGGTGTCTCAAAAACATAATTTTTATCGGCAAGTGGATTTTTTTAAAAGGAATGCCCTGTATATTTTACCAAATTACCAATCCGTCAAATATTGCTGGTTTTTGAGATATTAGCAATATGCTAATATATTTATTAAAGATTAAAAGTGAAGAAAGAACATATTATTTTGGTTTTAATTATTTTAAAATAATTCTAGTTTTTAGGTTAAGTAAGTAAATACGTTTCTAAAATAACCCAAATGGCTGACTTACTTATTAGTGGTTCTTACAATGGAAGGTAATTAATAACATGGTATTATATTATTTGTTACTCTGACAGTGACAAAATCATTTAAAACTAATTAAATCCAAAATTTGTATTCTTTCTTTACTTTTAATTGTAAATTACTATAACAGCATACTGGTGATATCTCAAAAACCAGCAATAATTAACGTATAGTAGGTCATACACTTTTAATAAAGAATTTATTACAGAATCAAAATTTGTAAAAATATACAGGGTGTTCCATTTAAAAAAATCTACTTGACCATGAAAAGTCCGTTTTTCAAAAATCTTGTATATTAACTGGTACTGTCAGTAAAAGAGTGTATCCAAATAAACATTTTTTTATTTTAAGTTTATTTTTGTATCTTGTACAGGGCGAAGATTATCTAGTGTATAAATAGAGTTAGAACACCCTGTATATTCTTTATAGAAAGGTAAAGTCCGATATTTAATGTAGTACTTCCTTTTTTAAGTTATGACATAAACTTGCCTTTTTCTAAATGAAATCCATAGTTGGCTATGACATATTTAAAAAGGCCTTTTTATAGGCTTTTCATGTCGAAACCATATCCTACCTAATAAGGGAAGTTACGGTTTACTTTCTTAAAAATTGTGGGACTTAACACTATTTTTTTTTACTCAAAACAAACCTATTAAAAGAGGGTTGGTTTTTATTATGTGATATATTAAATATTTTTTATTAATTAAAAACGGGGAAACAACTACAAATTGCGTATACCATCCGTCTTAAGCATCCAATTTTTAATTAAATTTATCTCAGATTCCTAGTGGTCCATAGACTTTAATCATAAGTGAATTGTTTTATAATGTCTTTAATACGTACACAAAAATATAGAATGTTCTGATGCTACTCCCATACCACGACAACAAACTTAAGCCAGGAATACGTATTTACTATGAGAAACAATATCATTCGCTTGCATTCGTTTGTTAAGTGTAGATGGTCAATTTATGGTTATTTGCAACGAATAAATTGTGGTTTGATTGACCAGCGCAGCAAACCATCATTTTCATGATCATTATATAAATATAATAAAACTAAGTTGATAAAACGTGCGTGCCGATAAAACTTAAAAAGGAGTCCTGATACGATAAAGGGACTTATATAGTGTGATAGCCCTTTATTCCCCCTCAAACAAGAAAGTTTCAGTTTTAACCTAAAGGGCGTATTTTTAAAGATATAAGGGCTTTTCCAATCCTTCAGTGGAAATTAAGTGTAGTGACGCCATCTGTTGTCAAGTATATGAACTTCATTCAGAAAAGTGTTGTGGCGCCATCTGTTGTCGAGTATTTAAACTTTATAAGGTGTGAAAAAGAAAATATTCTCAAACTTTCCCGAATATCCTAAAGCCAGCTCTCTGGATACTGGTTAAGCAAGCAGTTTTGGTTTATATCGGCGAGTAATAGAATAACAAAACAAGCAGTATTAGTCACGCATGTTTACATGCTGGGATTTAGTTAGATTGTCTCTTTTCCTCACATTGCCTATGTATTATGTTATTTAGCTCAACCTATATATAAAGGCCGGTGTCGCCCGCCAGAGTTAGTTTGATTGTTGATTGGTTAATTGTAAGGACTAATTTTCGGAAATACTGAACCGATGATGAAAATTCTTTCACAATTAGAAAGCTACACTATGAAAGAATACTATAGGCTATATTTTATTATGATTGAAAAAAAAGTTAAAAAAAAATATAATTAACGCCCAACGAAGTGGGCACGGTCGGCTAGTTATTTATAAAATCATTAAGTCGGAAAAACGTTGGCATTCGTTCGCATTCGTTTGCTCACATTCGTTTGTCAAGAAGTGTAGATGGTTATTTGCAACAAATACATTTTGGTTTAAATGACCAATGTAACGAACCAACATTTTTATCATTATTTGAATTGAATTATTGAATCATTAATTCGGAGACGCATCTGATAAACGTTGACATTCGTTAGCATATGTATGCACTTGTCCACATTCGTTTGTCAAGTGTAGTTGGTTACTTTTGGTTATTAGCAACGAATACATTTTTTTTTGAATGACCAAGGCAAGAAACAAACATTTTCCATCATTATTAATAAAATCATTAATTCGGGGATACATCTGAGAAACGTTGTAATTCGTTAGCATTCGTATGCACTTGTTCACATTCGTTTGTCAAGTGTAGAAGGTTACTTTTGGTTTTTTGCAATGAATAGATTTTGGTGTGAAGGACCAACGCAACGAACAAACATTTTCCGTTATTATTTTTAAAATCATTAATTCGGATATGCATCTGAAGGACGTTGTCATTCGTTCGCATTCGTTTGCATTTGTCCACATTCGTTTGTCAAGTGTAAATGGTCATTTGCAACGAATACATTACCATCTATATTTTACAAACAAATACAAATGAATGGAAACGAATGGTAGTGTTTCTCAGTTTTATTCCCAGCTTAAACCAATTTTTTTGAGGAAGCACTGTACTATTCAGGTATTTAAACTGTTCTTTTATAATTTAGATTACTTTGCTGTTTTTTAATAAATACTTTTGGTTTTATATTAGAGTTTTTTATATACGAAAAATTTAATTTTAAGTATCTTTTTTTACCTCAAACTTTTCACATATTTCGTCACCCCATTTTACCAACAGTTGTTCCAAAAGTTTTAACATTATGTGCTAAATGTGCACTTCTTCCTGAAAGATGTAAATCCGTTACAGTTGGATCCATTTTAATTCCGGTCATAAACATACTCTTTGAACATTAGGTTTTAAAAATAGGTTTTACTTAGCGTTTATTGCTTTATTGCATTTGCGGTTATTCTATTAAAATCTATCCAATTATTTATTTTCTTATTAAAACGTATTTTGTTGTAGTTTGAATTTACTTAAAAATCTAGTAAACAAAAATATAAATAAAATAAATAGACAGTAAATTTAGCCGATCAACCGAAATCTTAACGGTTTTAACCGGGGTAACAATTATTGACAACTTTGACATATAAAATGTGATTTTAACGTCGCACAATGCACTGGCAAAATCGACGGATATTATAATATATTTAATAAACTATGGCATTGGTAAATACAGTTTTTTTTAATCTTTGTGACATCCAACGAACGTTTATGCCTAAGCACCGGGGTACCGTGAGTGTCAGGTTATTAGATTTTAAACCTATCTTTTCCCCTGTTCCGTCAATGTTGTTCAAGTACTAAAACATGCAGTTTTTGCATTTCACAGCACCTTTTAAACAACGCGGTACTGCCACCACGGAAGTTATTTTTAAATAAGTACTATCTAAAAATGTCTCTTCGACTTATGATCGAACCGACTACTCGGGCTTCCGAGATCAATAACACTATTCTACTACACACACTAATTCACTACGACAACGGAGAGACGAATTGAATACAATATAATTGGTTAATCTCCTAAATTTGATGAGGGTCTCGCTGGCTGCTGCACGGTCCAAAAACTAAGAAACACCTCCATCAGATATCAAATACAAATTGTACCGTCTACGAAGTAGGGCCCAAAATGTAATTTTTGCTCCAGTGTAAAGTACCTGTAGTTTTGCTAATACCAAAGATTTTATAAAAAAGATGATTAAAAATCAAAGTAACTTTTAAACATGTATTATTATTTGTTTACAAAAAAACTTTATTTTTTGATTTACTGGTTGAAATTTTAAGTAACAATTTTATTTGTATTTAACTGTTTCAGATAATTCTCGTTCATTTAGATATAGATAACCAGATATTTCTTGTCGCATAAACCAATCGATAGCAAATTTCCTGCCCTAACCACGCGTGCAATTTGTCGGCTTAAAATGCGAATTTGCAAGAGTCGGTGTTTTCCTGGAATCTCTGCTTTAGTAGCAGAAATGTGATTTAAATTTGATTGAGGTTATATTCGATTTTCAGAAAAGCTTTTATATACAGCATGTCTTAGGAAGTTTTGACCAAATGGGAAACTTTTTATTATTAGCTTTACGGAAAAAAGTGCCTCTTTATAAAGTCTTGCTTGATGAGAAAATACATTTTCACAAAAATATTTAAAGGTTGGATGTACAGGGTGGCCTAGAAAAGACTTGTTTGCAAAATAAGATAAGGGTTATTTCCTTACTACGGAACGAAACTTTAAAGGGTGATTTTTTATGTCATTTTATAAAACAAAGTTCTTATAAACATATGTTCGGAGTTGCTTTGTTTCTGAGATTAAAAAGTCGGTATATTATAAATATCTTAAATACAAAGCCAGATACAAAAAATGTATGACACTAGAAAGAACAGTTTTAGTTCTTCTATAGAAAAAAATAAAATATAACATAAAAAGCCAGTGGAGTACATTTTTCTCTCAATAATATTAGCTGTTGTGTCCACTGAGACGCTACTAGACCCATGCACAAAGTCAATTTGATTGAAGTTTAACAAATGCTTTATTACATCAAACAAACGTACCAAATTTCAACCAAATTGGATAAAAGGTATTTAAGATATTTATAAAATATCGATTTAAAAAAAAGTTTAACGGCCTGTATCTCAGAAACGAACCACCTCCGGACATATGTTTATATGAACTTTCTTTATAAAATGACAAAAGAAATTACCCTTTAAAGTTTCGTGCCGTAGTTATAAAATACTAAATAATATATATATATATATATATATATATATATATATATATATATATATATATATATATATATATATATATATATTAATTTGAAAACAAGTCATGTTTAAGCCACCCTGTACATATAACATACAATTATTTCTGTGAAAATGTATTTTCTCATCAAGCAGGACTTTTATGAAAAGGCAGCTTTTTCGTAAAGTTAATAATTAAAAAGTTTCCCGTTTGGTAAGAACTTCCGAAGATACGCTGTATTATTCCAAAAAATATTCCAAACAGCAAATGGTAGCAGATATTTGAGACCGGCTCAGTTAAAGTATCACCAAAGACAATTGTAGTTTCACTATAGACTTGGTCATCAGTTTGGATACTGGCTTGGCTGAATTTATGAAGCGGCAAATTATACGTACCGTTTACGTGTGTACTCGATGGATACCCGCTTCATAAACTCCACGAAACGAGCGTCCAGGCTGATGACCAAAAATTTAGCATTGTTCTGGTTGTCTATAGTGAAACTACAATTGTCTTTGGTATCACCCATAGTTTAGGTACACATTTCTTTTATTTTTTAAATGAATCAAAAAAAAAAAAAATAAAACTTTGGGATATAACGTTCACACATAAATACTATATTTTAGGGTAAAATTGACAGATGAAAATTTCAAAATGGCTGCGGGGTGTCATTGGAAAAAAATTAAATAGAAAGTTGGATCTTGTTGCACATCATTTTAAAGTACCGGAAGAGTACTTTAAAACCCTAGAATATAAAGTTGATACCTACACCTAATACAAAATGGCGTACTTTAAAAATTACCTAAATACCTGATTCGGATGGCCATATTCCGAAACTAATAATTTTTAGCTATCTTGGTTCGCTTAGCTCATATAAAGTAGGCCAAACATACAATATGCAAACTACAGAATCAGTTTGTTCACAACTGATTAGCGACTAAAAGTGGAAAATTTAGCATCAACTCGCTTTTTATTCTAATAATTTTTCGCTATCGTAGTTCGCTTAACTCATATAAAGTTAGCGAAACATGCAATATGCAAACTACAGAATTAATTCATTCACAACTGATTACCGACTAAAAGTTTTAAATTTAGAATCAGCTTGCTTTTTATTCTAAGATTTTTTTGCTATCGTGATTCGCTTAGCTTATATGAAGTTAGCGAAACATGCAATATTTTTGAAAAAATAAAACTACAGAAATTATTTATTCACAACTGATTAGCGACTTAAAGTTTCAAATTTAGCATTAGCTTGCTTTTTATTTTAATTTTTTTTGCTATCGTGATTCGGTTAGCTCATATGAAGTTAGCGAAACATGCAATATTTTTGAACAAATAAAACTACATAATTAATTCATTTACAACTGATTAGCGACTAAAAATTTCAAATTTATCATCAGCTTGCTTTTTATTTTAAGAATTTTTTGCTATCGTAATTCTCTTAGCTAATATGAAGTTAGCGAAACATGCAATATTTTTTGAAAAAATAAAACTACATAAATAATTTATTCACAACTGATTAGCGACTTAAAGTTTTAAATTTAGAATCAGCTTGCTTTTCATTCTAAGATTTTTTTGCTATCGTAATTCGCTTTAGCTCATATGAAGTTAGCTTGCTTTTAATTCTAAGATTTTTTTGCTATCGTGATTTGCTTAGCCCATATGAAGTTAGCGAAACATGCAATATGCAAACTACAGAATTAATTACATTCACAACTGATTAGCGACTAAAAGTTTTAAATTTAGAATCAGCTTGCTTTTTATTCTAAGATTTTTTGTTATCGTGATTCGCTTAGCTAATATGAAGTTAGCGAAACATGCAATATTTTTTGAAAAAATAAAACTACATAAATATTTTATTCACAACTGATTAGCGACTAAAAGTTTCAAATTTAGCATGAGATTTCTTTTAATTCTAAGAATGTGTTGCTATCGTAATTCGCTTAGTTCATATGAAGTTTGCTTGCTTTTAATTCTAAGAATTTTTGCTATCGTGATTTGCTTAGCCCATATGAAGTTAGCAAGAACATGCAATATGCATACTACAGAATTAATTCATTCACAACTGATTTTGCGACTAAAACTTTTTAAATTTAGAATCAGCTTGCTTTTAATTCTAAAATTTTTTGCTATCGTGATTCACTTAGCTCATATGAAGTTAGCGAAACAATGCAATATTTTTTGAAAAATAACGCTACATAATTAGTTCATTCACAACTAATTAGCGACTTAAAGTTTCAAATTTAGCATTAGCTTGCTTTTTTTTTTAATTTTTTGCCATCGATGATTCGCTTAGCTAATATGAAGTTAGCGAAATATGCAATATTTTTTGAAAAAATAAAACTACATAAATAATTTATTCACAACTAATTAGCGACTTAAAGTTTTAAATTTAGAATCAGCTTGCTTTTTATTCTAAGATTTTTTGTTATCGTAATTCGCTTAGCTAATATGAAGTTAGCGAAACATGCAATATTTTTTGAAAAAATAAAACTACATAAATAATTTATTCACAACTGATTAGCGACTAAAAATTTCAAATTTATCATAAGCTTGCTTTTTATTTTAAGAATTTTTTCTATCGTAATTCGCTTAGCTAATATGAAGTTAGCGAAACATGCAATATTTTTGAAAAAATAAAACTACATAAATAATTTATTCACAACTAATTAGCGACTTAAAGTTTTAAATTTAGAATCAGCTTGCTTTTCATTCTAAGATTTTTTTGCTATCGTAATTCGCGCTTAGCTCATATGAAGTTAGCTTGCTTTTAATTCTAAGAATTTTTGCTATTGTGATTTGCTTAGCCCATATGAAGTTAGCGAAACATGCAATATGCAAACTACAAAATTAATTCATTCACAACTGATTAGCGACTAAAAGTTTTAAATTTAGAATCAGCTTGCTTTTTTTCTAAGATTTTTTGTTATCGTGATTCGCTTAGCTATATATGAAGTTAGCGAAACATGCAATATTTTGAAAAAAATAAAACTACATAAATATTTTATTCACAACTGATTAGCGACTTAAAGTTTTAAATTTAGCATCAGCTTGCTTTTTATTCCAAGCATTTTTCGCTCTTGTCATTCACCTAGTTAATAATAAAAATAAAACGACTAAATCAATTCTTCGGAATTCTTCAACAACTTATTAGCCGCTAAAAGGCGTAAAATTATATTGCACTCTATATTATTCGCGGAAAATGATTTGTTAATAATACGTCTCTAATGCTAATTATAGACAATTTATTTATATTATTTAAAACAATAAAAATTGTGTAGGACACCTAAAGTGCGACCCGTGCCTTCTCAGACCATTGAACCTAATTAGATGCGATTCAAAGCGTAGATATTATATTTAAGTCGCGTCACTATACGCAACACCGCCGATGGGTTATCGCACCATGACAATCTTAAGTGTGCTTCCTTTTCCATTTCCTTTTAAATTTTACACTTCTTTAAAGCGCGAAAAATTAGATTATTCCTTGATTTTCTGTTTTATTTTGTTTGGACGCCCTCAAATTTTATAGTAATTGTATTTAGTTATAGTCTGTCGAGAAGTTGACTTCCGGTGAAAAATAGTTACAAGTCTCATAAAAATATGGTTGATATCTTAAACGATCCCGAATGTCATCTGGAAAAGGACCAATTTTGAATTTTTTTTTGCAAAAAAGAATACAATAGTTATTAAAAAAAACAAAGAAAAAAATAGCCGTCCAGCTTTTTAGCTAGAATCTCAGAAAGTATACGTGATAACTTAAATATTATAAAAGTTTTTGAAGGGCAGGAAATGTTGGTAAAAAGTTCTTAATATCCGGAATTCTAGCTCCAATATTTATAATTTTTATTTAACGTTGAATATCGGCTATCGGCATGCGCGATTCGTGAAATACCCTGTATAGTCCCATTTTTCCATCACAAAAAATAGGTCTAAACACTTGTTATTTTTTGGGTGTAACAAGTATCCCTCGTTAAAATATTAACAAGAACCGACACTTTAAAACATCCTTTTGTTACATAACAGACATGGACATGATAAGAGGGTCTTTTTAACATCGTCCATTGTAAAAGCGTCTTTTCCTAAGGGTATATTCATTTTACCCTTTACATTCTGTCTATACTGTGTTGGAACTTTTAGCGTCATTAGATTCAAGCATCAGCCAGAACAAAATATTATAATGGATATTTCGTAATGCTTACTTAAAATGACTCATGGATCTCCTAAAAAGGTTTAAAATTTAGTTTAATTAAAAACTCTTTTAGACTTTTTTAAAACGTATGTCTGGGATTAAATATAAATAAATATCTTACCCCTTTAATTAAATTATTAGATATTGGATAAAATTGAAGCAGAAATTTTAAAATTTCATTTATTTGAGGAGCTCTAAATTAAAACGGAGTTTTTGATAAAACACAATTTTTAGAATACCACACAATTTGTTTTGCGTGTTTTCCATTATTAATTTTAAAAAAGTTTTATCTTTATTTCGATTAAAAACTTTTTAATACACATAATAAAACGCAGAGGTAAAATTGTAAGAGACTTTTAAAATCGTGTTTTATCATAACCTGCATTTTGATTTGGTGCTTCCGAGGGTTCTTCTCATTTATTTTCTTTAATTTGAGTCTTGCTATGGTTGCTTTTAGGGTGTTTTGATTAAAAAAGTTGAAAATTGTACCAATCATACTAATAAAAAAAAAAATATTTTGCCAAAAAAAAAAATAAAAAAAAATACTTTTACGGGTAGCTTTTCCTAAAGAAAAATCAAACATAGTTGAATCTTCTGAAATTGACGAAATTCGTACAATAATGCAATTTTGACGGAATTTTCTCTATTTTTAAGGATTCCTTTGGAAAAAATTATTCTATTACCGAAAAGATTTAATTTAGATAAAATTACTATTTGCCCAAAAATTTCCATTTTTAAGGGGGTGTTCGGTAAAAAATCAGAAAAATAGGGAAACTTAGGATATTTTTGATTTTTCAAAAGGCGGTTTAGTCCTTTTATAGGTGTGTAAAATAGATTTTTTTAAATTCTATATTTATTAGTTGCTTAGATATGAACCACTGCATCTTTGGCTAAAAAGTACGTTTACTTCTAAATATGTTTACAACTGTTAAGCCTGTGTTTACAAAATTCGGTGTTTATCAAGTTTTTAGGCATGTCTATTTTTTTTTTTTGTTATATAGAGGTCGGTAAAAAAATCTTCGAAAGACACCAGGCCGAAAAGTGATTGTATGTGGCCACGTAAACTGGATTTCTACCAGCCAAAAACTTTCCTCTTCCCTTTAGGCTACGCTTCAACCACTGGAAACTGCTTCCGCATTACTTCAGTGTAGAAGCTGATCTTTTCATGTTAGTTCTTAATTTATCTATCTATTTTTCTTGCTCTATCGACTTTTCATTTCTTTTGTTTGTATAATATTTCTAATTATCGCACAAGCGTGTTCCCAGATGTCTTTGGACGTGCATATATTTGCCATCATGTTTCCTATATTAAATTCTAACTCTGTTTGCCCAGTATATGATCCCCTGATCTCCTCCCATCTAGTACATATAAAAAGGGGTATGTTTAAGCCCTTCTTTTATTATAAAGATACTTTCTGAAGCATCCGTGTCCTAATAGTGCCTGGATCCTATTCCCTATACGGTCGATCGTTCCATGTCCGTATTTCCGGTATAAGCTTGTAAGTCCAGCAGCCTTTAGTTGAGGATTCCCAGCTATTCTGCCATCTTTCCAACATATTTTGTTTAGCTACATGTGACTCTACTCCTGTGTATTTTTCATATCTTTCAGTTACCATAAACTCTATAGGCGGTATGCCTGCTATTATGCCCACGGCTTCTGTTGAAATAGTGCGGTATGCACTACATATCTTTATAGACATTAGCCTCGGAAGTCTAGACAGTTTCTTTGTATGTTTTTTATTTCTCGTAATTTATTGCCAAACAGGGACTGCATATAGTATTTGGAAATGGACTACTCCTGCATGGATGTCTAACTGAACAATGATATCATCACTATTGCCAAATTTTAATGCAAATGCGTTTTTATATCTCGGTAACTGGTGAAGAATGGGCTTTGATAATTAAGAATCTTTCTAAAGTTGACACGGCCATTTATTTTGAATCAAAACCAATGGGGCAATCCATTTTACAATAACAAGAATATTATGTGAAGCGCAAAACTTGGAAATCTGGCAATAACGTCGATATCACTGTTTACTTGACGGGCTTATTGTAATAACACGTATTATTCTTAAAGCTTATTAGCTCATAAATAGTAATTTATGTAACAAGTGCATAAAGTGATACTTTTTTACGAATGGAAAGTTTGACAGCACGAGCCGTTAGGCGAGTGCGGCAATCTCATGAGTTAAAAAAGACACTTTATGCATGTGTTACATACTATATTTTTTCCACGACTGTATAAAAATTTTCCAAGATACCATTTAATACATGTTTTATTTATCTAAAGTTATTAATTTTTACAGCACAGCCATTATATTGCAACAAAAAATCATAGCCTCCTTATTTTTAAGAGACAATTAATTATCCTCTTCATAACTATGCATTTATTATTTAATTTTAGAAAATTGCGTTACTTACTTTTGTAGAAATAATACTAAAACAGTATAAATTCCTTTTCAATTTCTTACTCAGCCAAATACATTATTACTATTA
>JACEGR010008470.1:0-36607 GCA_014170235.1 Listronotus bonariensis | reverse complement strand
AGGTGAAAGTCTAAGTTAATTGGGCTAAAAGGTATAACTATTGTACAAATTACACTGGGGAACAAATTTCAACTTTTCTTTTGTTTCCTGAACAAACCCAAGTTTTTAGATTCAACTACACCCAAGTAACTAAAAATATCTATTAAAGATTTTAGTTGGCTAGCAAAAAAAATCAGCATTATTTTTTACAAAATTTTAATTCATAGGTATATACAGTGAACATACAAAATACAAATAACAATAATATTGTTGATTCAACAGAAGCAATTTAATAGCACATTTTTACCATTAATTTAAAAGTCATTCAGTTTACGCTTCTTAGCCTGCCTTTTGTAAGCAGCCTCTGGGTTATCCCTCGTAATAGACCAGCAGTAGTCGGCTAACATCTCACAGTTCCATTTTCCCTGATACCTTCTTTCCATGTTTGAAATATCCTGGTGGAACCTCTCACCGTGTTCGTCACTTAGAGCTCCACAATTCTCCGGAAAGTAATCCAGATGAGAATCCAAGAAATGAATTTTCAAGGACATATTGCACCCTAGGTTTTGGTAACAAGAAAGAAGTTGGGCAACCAGGTCTTTATAGTTTTCAGCTTTTATGTTTCCCAGAAAATTCGTTGCAACCATTTTAAAGGCATTCCAAGTCTTTTTCCTTGCCTTCAAGTACAGAATTGAATTGCTCATCTGCGAAGAGTTTCCTAATCTGGGGACCCACAAATATTCCCTCCTTAATTTTAGCATCACTGATTGAAGGAAACTTTTCTTTTAAATAACTAAAAGCACGACCTTCCTTGTTCATGGCCTTTACAAAATTTTTCATGAGTCCCAATTTTATATGAAGTGGTGGTAGTAAAATTTTTTCTGCGGGAATTAATGGCGCGCTGGTTACATTTTTCTTTCCTGGCTCAAGAGACACTCTCGGAGGCCAAACTTTCCTTCTGTAATGATCCGATCGTGTTCGACCGTCCCATTCGCAGAGGAAGCAACAGTATTTGGTATAACCTAGCTGCATTCCAAGCAAAATCGCCACAACTTTCAAATCCCCACAAATTTGCCATTTATATTTTTCGTACTGTATAGTCTCCAGTAACAGTTTTAAATTACTATAAGTTTCTTTCATGTGGACTGCGTGACCAATTGGTACCGAAGGCAACTTGTTTCCATTATGGAGTAACACAGCTTTAAGACTTACTTTTGAGGAATCAATGAAAAGTCTCCAGTCTTTTGATTCATAGTCCACATTTAAAGCTGTCATTAGTCCCTCAATGTTCCTACAGGCTACCAAATTGTTTTCCATATTAAAAAATGGTGTTAAGTTTTTCTGGCGGCTTTGGTACACTGAAACTTTTACTTCATCTTGAAGTAAATTCCATTGTTGTAATAACCCTTATAAAGTACACCTGATGTAATAAAACCAGGTACTTCTAATTTTATGGTCCCATTGTCCCATACATTAAGGGTAGGTAGATAAAATTATATTTAGCAGGTATCTATAAAACCAGAGCCAACTGAGACTTTTGCCAGATAGATTTATTAATTAATATAATAAAGTAAATAAGATTTTGGTATTTTGGTCTCGGAAACTTTTTGCTGTTCCCCAGTGTTATATGCCAATCAAACCAAAAATATCAGTAACAAAAAAAATCAATTAGAAATTGACAATATTGCACATAAAAATATCCGTATTTTAAATTGCAATCATGGAGGTAAACAGGAACTGGCACGAGAAGGGGGGCAGCTGCTCTCCCCCAGCCATGGGCAAAGTTTATATATTGTTTTAAATCTTAAGTGTTTTTCACCATTGACAAGGTGCAACTCGGTACATTCTTAAAAAAGATAAACAATTTTGAAATTTTGATCGGATATATGGTTGGATAAGGTGCAGATTCCTGATGTTTTAGATTTTATACACGTTCGGCGGTTGAAAAGTTTCGAATATGATTTTTAGGCAATGTGTAAGAAAAAGACGGAGTAGAGCGAGAACAAAGTTTTGGCTCCACCCAGGGCGGCTATCGCGTCGTCGTTGCGCTTATCAGTCCGGTCAAAGTTCGGTTGCAATTCTTCGCATACCAAGTACGTGTTACCGATCATGTATACAATTTATTTTAACCTTTGGTACGAAGGCGGATACAGTAATAGCAGTACGGGGAATCGGCGTCGCTATCGGTGGGCGGTTACCTATGCAGTCGTTCTCTGTCTACTCTCTATCTATTAGTGTCTAATACATTAAAACGCAATCCGTTAGATTCAACTCGCCAAACCTGTATGGCACATCTGGTTTAACCGAAAGTTTATTTTGTTATTTTAAATACAACACCTTATGTTTTTCTAAAAATCATTTCTACAGTCTACAGGCAATTTCTAGAAAAACATGTACCACATGTTATTCCCATCTAGGATGTAGTTTTCTAATGTTTCAGATTTTATATGGTACATCCGGTTTAACCGAAAGTGCTCTCAACTTTGCTATTTCAAATGGAATACCCTGTATATTTTTCTAAAAATCAGTTTATCAGGCAATTCCAAGAAAATACATGTACTACATGTCATACGCCTATCTTAATTAGTTTTTGGGAAAATGACGCTGGAAAATGGCATGTTAACCGCCTTTTTAATTGATTTGGTAAAAAGTGCTACTGCGATTTTTTACACATATTTACTAACCATACCTAGTCTATTACCATAAAAATACAATATCCAGTTATACCGTAGTGCCACAGAAATTGATTTTCGGCAGTAAAAACTTCAATTTAAAATAATCACTTATTTCTAAATCTTTTTGTTAATAATATCCTATCCTTAAACCTCATAGTTATTAAGACATTAATAGTAAAACGATAGGCTGCCTTGAAAAACGCTAAGAAAATGTTTTTTTTTAATGTTTTACTATAAATAATAACTCAAAAACTACAAGGTTTGGAGATAGGATATAATAATTAACAAAAAATATTGGGAAATAAGTGTTAATTTTAAATTTAAGGCTTAAAATAGTGGTTTTAATTTGAATTATTAAAGTTTAACAATTCGATAAAAATGGCGATTAACAAGACATTTTCAAATGTCAATTTCTTAAAAACGAATTAAGATAGGTATGACAGGTAGTACATGTATTTTCTTAGAATCACCTGTATAACTGATTTTTAGAAAAATATATAGGGTGTTATTAAGCAGTTATTAATAGCAGAGGGGAAGCACTTGTGCCATATAAAATCTGAAACATTAGAAATCTGCACCCTATCCAACCATACATCCGGCCAAAATTTCAAAATCGTGCAACACTTCTCAAGAAAATAATATGCTTGATAGTTAGTAATCTCGTGGGGACCCGGTATATCAATGCAAATGTTATTGTTAAAAAGGGCTTTTATTGCAATCCTGTAATCTTTAATAAATAAAATAGTGATAGAAAAAGATTTAAAGACAAAGTTTTTAAAAGAGCTGAACTAAGTAATGGTTTGTTTTTCACGGAAAAAAATTAAAAGGCGTTATATGCTATAAAAGTGTAGCCCAAAAATTGTGTTAAATATGTTTATTATTAACGTTCTAAGTATAATTTTTGTCATCAATTTTCTCTTATAAAATCAACGAGTCCTAAAGTTTTGTAAGTAAATAATTGTAGTTAACAACAGTTACCAAATATGAATCTTGACTACATTCAGAGTTGGGTCGTATTCGAATACTTAGTATTCTGAATAGTATTCAGAATACATTTTGCCGGTCTTCGAATACATTTGTGTGTTTGGTATTCGGTATTCGGCAGAATACTTTTTGGTTAGTATTCGGGATTTTGTATTCGAATACTTCAGAAGTATTCGACGAATATTTTTTTCAGTATTCGAATACCGGCGATCCGAATATTCGAATACGGAAAAGTGTTATCAGTATTGGAATAAAATGAGGTATAGAGCTTTTTTTGCTTTTCAAATTTAGGTTACTTTTTTGTACTACTTGTACTAGTATTCGAATCTTTTTGTTTCCAGTATTTGAATACCGATTCCGGGTATTCATGAATACCGAGTATTCGAATACTTTTTTCTTCCAAGTGTTCAAATATTCGGTAATTGAATACTTTTTTTTCCGGTATTCGTATCCGATTTCGAATACCAATTTTCAGTATTCTGCCCAACTCTGCATTCAATAACCTTTTGAATTGTAAATAGTTTTGTTTCTATTATTTTACAATATGATTGTAGCAATAATTGACAGAGCTCATTATTAATACTTTGTAGCAACAGTAACTACCGATTTAGCGGACGTTCACATTATTGCAGATATTAGCTATGAGTTGTTTTATAAATTCAAAGGAAATTGACGCCGTGCCTTTCTTCAAATGCTGAGGATTACGAAATGTGAAACGTAAAATTTAACGATTTTTCGATTGTCTAATAATTATTCAGCTGGAATCTGGAATGGATTAATAGACGGCAAGGAATATTTTGCTACATGTGTAGTTACCCTTCAGAGCGTGTTTGTGATTTTTACTGCAAAATTGTAGCATTGATTAGCAGAAGGCATAGCACATTTTGCCACATTTGAAAAGTATTACGTCTTACAATTATTATGGTTTATTACTCTGTACGGTAACATGAAGTTCTGCCACAAAAGTATTAAATACTAGTGCACATTATTTGCTACAAAAACGGAGCGATTTTTACTACACCGTGTACCTGGGGCTTATAGTGCTACACATTGTAACTGTGTAGGTTACATGAATATTTATCATTTTTTATTTTCGTGTAGTAAAAGATACTAAAGTATTGTTCGATATTCATTATTGTATATATTTATTTCTACAAACTTTACTTTTATTTAAGAAATCAGAAAGAGCAAAATATTTCTGACTATAATACATTGAAATACTTAATTTAAAATCCAGAAACACTATTCTTAACAAATTATCACGTAAGAAGACAATCCACAAAACAGATTTATATCTTCAAATATAGATTCACCACAAAATTTATAATCTATTGTGACTTTAAAGATTAATAAGGGGTAATCTCTAAAAAATGTTTTACAATAAACAAGAATTCAATAGGACTCCTGGGTGGTTACCAGACAAAAACAAACGCGTCTATTTAAAAGGTTTTTTATCTTGATTCATTCTTACTGTGCATGAGCTACCTGGACCCATCAAGTCTCCAGCCAACACTTTACTTGACAAATTGGCTGATTATAATTTTTAATTGACTACAAAAACCGGGAATGAAAGTTAAGCCCTTCTGCTTCTGATAAACACACTTGAACGAAGTATCGGCTACTGGAAGCCGTAAATCAACTGTGACTAAAAGGAATAAATGAGTCTGCGTAATGACTGGAATTTTTCTGGTTATGGTTATTATGAATGAATTTAACTAATTGAAGTTATCATGAATGTCCTAACTAAATAATAAAATAAAATACGAAAAACAGCAGTAAAAAATAAATGTTTTTTAAGGTAGATTTTTAAAGTATAACTAATGCATGCTTCATATTTTGAAAAGGAAGTAATCTAACATATTTTTGCGTAAATCCAGTGGCGGCTAACTAAAAACAATATACACACAGAAATGCGGTATTTTTTTTATTGGGGTACCGCACCTACTTAAAGCAGAATACAAAAAAGGTTGTCTTCGAGTTATTTAATATATAAATGAACTCATCTCGTTTATTTAAGCCGGTTAACCAATAGTATTTATTGTATTAACTTATATTAAATCCTCGATTTTGTCGATTATCTGACTTTTTAATTAAAATTAAATTTGGTTGAGGCCTTTTCAGAGTTTTAAGATATAGTATTAAAATTATTTGTCAGCAACCAATCGACTATATCGTCAGATTTTTTAATATTGTCCAACTTATCCATAATAATAAAAGAAGAATTTCGGACTTTCATTGTCTTTATTAATTTATTCACACAACGTTTCGGGCAGTACTATCTCTGTCCGTCCTCAAGGGTAAACTAAATCTAATTCCTAAAGCTACTGAGTTTATATACACTGGGGAAGATCATTTACCCGTGATGGAGTTGGGTTTGGTCAAGCGTAGGGTTGCTCACCTAAGGCGCCGGCATTAGTACGCTTTAATAGTGGTTTCAAAATGTTTAGTATGTCCACACTTGGATTGCTCAAAACATTATTATTGTTTTCAATAAAGACGGCTTTCTTAAATTTAAGCTTTCTTCAATGTGGTTTCCTGTTAACCACCGGTGCTTCTGACCACTTGATATTGTGCTGTTGAGACCAAACATGGTCAGCGATCCCTGATTTCGATGTTTCTCCCTGTGTGTGTGTTGTTTGTGCTCTGCCAGTCTTACATTTAAAGGGCATTTTGTTTCTACAATGTACGACCCCCACATTGGCATGGTACCTGATAGGTTTTTGTCAAAAAGCTTTGTAACGTAGATCCAAATTTAAAGACGGTTTTAAATCCATATTTCTTTGCTATTCGTCTAATCTTTTCGGACGTTCCTTTCACACATGTGATAAAATGTGGACTTTTTCTCCCTTTTTGAATGAACGCTCCTCAATTTAATAATTGCCGGATTTAAGCATGGGCAACACAGGCATTTGCCTATAGGCCGCCACCACAAGGGGCCTCCACCACAAATTCAATTTGGATTTTGCATGCAATAAGGTAAGGACATTTTTCTCGGTCTTCAAAACTTTTTTTGGCCTTCACAATTTTTTGAGAGCCTCCACCACATGCTCTGTCTATGGACGCTGTACCTATGATTACCTAAGCAATAAGCTAAATAATATATTTTTAAAAATTAATTAACGGTCTGAACGGCGTAATATAAAATGCTTTTTAATTTTGTATAGAAATGTATAATAACTTTTTGAAATCATAAAAAATGGTTTCATTCCGCACACTTAACTATACTAACAGGTATTAAAAAAATTAAAACATAAAAATATATTATAACCTTTTTTTAACCAACTTATTAAATATTATATAAATAAAGTTTTATATTGGTGCTCTTTTATTAAAAAGAAAATTAAACAATAGAAAAGAAGTCTTAAATTAAAGTTAAAATTTATGACAAACTCTCTTTGAGACACTTTACATAATTACCAATATTGTTAACAAACTTAAAAACATTTTTTTAAATTAAAGGTTTATTTTTGTATGTTAGGATTTTCCAGTTTTGTTTAAATAACTTTATTTTTTATAAAAAAATATTTTTTTATTTCCTTTTTTAAAGGCTATTTGGGAAATCAATAAAAACATATAATAGTAATAAAAACCTATCAGTGTGGCAAAAATAAACTCGTAGATTAAAAAGTATTTAGAAATGGTTTAATGGTTAATTAAGAACCTTATAGGTTAAAATCCTGTATGCAGTATGCAAAATAAAAAAAAATCCATTTTGAATATTGTTGTCATTTTTAGGCGCTTGAAGAAAAAAATTTGTCTTTTTTTTATTGGTGTTGATTGCCTTTTTCTAAATTAACACAGAGTATATTCATAACTATACCAATCCTAAATAAAACAGAAATTAAGATTTGACTTTATATCTTTAATCTCCTGCCGCAACATGTTCACCCCATCTTCGGCTTCAGACTGAGTACTTGACTCGTGAACCCCAAAGTTTACATTATCTTTTACTGTTTCAGTAAGTTGACATTTATTGCCTTAAGGAATTAACGTACCCGGCGCTATTAATGATATAACGATGAGAAACACTTTAAAAAGATTAGGATACCTTTTAAAGGTTTTAATTTAATTATAAATATTTAAAAATAGTCCATACAACATGCTTTTATAGGTGATGGAAGTGATTTTAAAAATAATAAATTATATTTTATAAATCTAAAAACTTTAAGTAGGAAAAATGTACCCTAAGTGACACAAATAAAAACAATCGAAATAAAATACAACCTATGTTTGTAACAAATAAGGTTGGCCAGGACTTTTTTCTCTTAAATAATAGGGTAAAATTTTGGGAATTTAAGAAGTCTGACGTTTTTGATTTACCTCTATTTAAATAAATTTTACATTTTTGCCTATATTTTTCTTTATTACAAAAATCAACTTTATCAACTCTATTTTAAAAACTAAATCTCAAGCAAAGCTAAATAGCTTATAAAATATTAAAATTTTTTAGTTCTGTAGATGACAAAAACCATCATTGTCCTTGGTTCTACTTAAGATTTGATATAATATTGCCTATAATTGCAGTTGTTTAAAAACTGATGGTAAAAAGGTCTTGATTCTTACCAATTGTATCAGTTATGCATGTATTTTAAGTAAAATGTAAAAAAACACATAAAAAAATTATACAGCGGGTCTTCGGAAGTTCTTACCAAATACAAAACTTTTTAACTATTAAGTTTACGAAAAAAAAATACCTTTTTGTAAAAAGTCTTGCTTGGTGAAAAAATACATTTCCACAAAAATATTTGTATGTTGAATATTTTTTAGATTAAGACACAGGTTATTTCCCAAATTTGGGACAAATTTTTAAAGGGTAATTTTTAAGTTATTTTATGAAGAAAAGTTTCTATAAACATATGTCCGAAGTTGCTTCGTTTATGAGATAGATACAGGGCGTTAATTTTTTTTAATGGTATTTATAAATATCTTAAATACAAAGCCAGATACAAAAAAATGTATGATACTAAAAATTTGTACTTTTAGTTTCTAAATGAAAAAAAAAACATAAAAATCACATAAAAAGCCAGTGGCGAACATTTTTCTCTCAATAAATTGGCTGTTGTGCCAACTGGTCCCAAGAAATTCAATCTAGTTGGAGCTTTACAAGCGCCTTATTACATGAAACAAACGTACTAAATTACAACCAATTTGGTTAAAGATGTTTATAAAATAACGATTTTTTTTAAACTTTAACGACCTGTATCACAAAAATAAAGCAACTCCGAACATATGTTTATAGGAATTTTTCTTTATAAAATGACATACAAAATCACCCTTTAAAGTTCTGTGCCGTAGTTAGAAAATACCCTATATATTAATTTGGAAGCAAGTCTTTTAAGGCCACCCTGTACATCCAACAACAACAAATATTTCTGTGGAATTTTCTCACCAAGCAGAACTTTTTATGAGGAGACACTTTTTTCGTAAAGTTAATAATTAAAAAGTTTCCCAATTTTGAAGTATTTGAATAATGGACATACAAAAAATATTTGAGTCAATTTCGAATTTGGAGACCAAGGCTTCAACCGTTGACATACAGGGATATGTCAAAGCATGTAATAAACAAAAAGGTAAAATGAGCTTGAGTACGATTCATCTTAATATCAGAAGCTTAAATAAACACTTTAATGAATTACTTATACTTCTTGAAGCATTATCTGATGTTGGGGTGGACGTGCTTGTGCTCTCCGAAACGTGGAATATACTGGATCTGACACTGTATAATATTGATGGGTATCAAATTTTTTATAACAAGAGCCAACTAAATCAAAATGATGGTGTTGTTGTATATATAAAAAATACAATTGTACCTAAAGTTAGTCACATCACATATCAAAACTTTACTTTTACCAGAATTACTTTTAAATATGGAAATAAAACCTTTGCCATTAGTTGCACATATAGATCTCCCTCTACTGATATAAATCAATTTACAGATACTTTAAATACTTATTTTAATTCATATATTGACAGAAATGTCACAGAAATTTTTATTGGGGATATAAACATCAATGTTTTGCAGGAGTCTGATTCTACAGTGGCCTATCTTAATTTACTGGCTGGTTTTGGATTTGGAATGTGTATTGATAAACCCACAAGGATATCAACATGTTTAGACCACATTTTTGTTAAAGACATTCTTGGTTCGCCTAGCCAGTGTTTTTCCTATGTTCTGGAAATAGATATTACCGATCATAATGCTATATGTTTAAATATCGTTACAGAAGAACAATGTAAAAGCTTAAATTCAAATAAAATTATTAAAAAAATCAATTATGACAAACTTTCACAATTGTTAAGCACTATAACTTGGGAAGAGGTATTATCCCTGCAAGACTCAGAAACAGCCAATAATAAATTTATACAGATTTTTAATAAATGTATTAATAAATCCACAGAATTGATAAAAATTAACACTAGTCATAAAAAATTAAAGCCTTGGATTACTAATGCCATTATAAATTCAATTAAATATAGGGACCTTTTAAAAAAACAGTTAAGGAATGATAATAATAATATTACTCTCGAAAATAAATACAAGGCATATAGAAATAAATTAAATAAAATTATAGAGAAAGCTAAAAATAATTATTATAAGGAAAAACTATCAGAAAATAAAAATTGTCCAAAAAAGTATGGGGCCTTATTAAAGACGCGGCAAACTTTCGAAAAAAGACAAATAACCCCGTTAACATTTGTCAAAAAAATGGCGAAATTGAAAGCGATAGAAAAAAAAACTTAATTTGTTTAATGAATATTTTAGAAGCGTAGGAAAGACTCTGGCTGAAAAAATTGATTTAACGGATAATAACTTAAATATTAAAAGAATTAATGTTTCACAATCATTGTTTTTAAGGCCAGTTGACGAGCAAGAAATTATAATAACTATAGGTTCACTTAAGAATGGTTCCAGTCCGGGTCTGGACGGCATTGATGTGGAATGTTTGAAAAAAGTACACCTTTTTATAAGCATCCCTATAAAACATATAATAAATTTAATTTTTCTACTTGCATAGTACCAAGCCACTACAAACAGTCGGTTATCACTCCACTTTACAAAAGTGGGAATAATGGTGAAATTTCTAATTATCGGCCTATTACATTAATAAATAACATAGCTAAAATATTTGAAAAATGTTTAAAAAAAAGAATTGTACAATTTTTGGAAAAATTAGAACTGTTATCACAAAGTCAATTTGGATTTAGAGAAGATAAGAATACAGAGTTAGCTATATACGACCTTGTAAACTATGTAAATGAATGTCTTAATAACAAAAAAAAATGTATAGCCGTATTTCTTGATTTGGCTAAGGCTTTTGACACCGTATCACACAAAATATTAATTGAAAGAATTGAGGAATTAGGATTACGTGGAAAAACAGCTAGACTTATCGAAAATTATTTATTAAATCGTCAACAGTGTGTAAAGGTCGATGGTTGTATTAGTGACGTTTTGGTGACTGAAACAGGTGTGCCGCAGGGCACGGTGATGGGGCCAATATTATTTCTCATGTATATTAATAGTTTATTTTATCAAGATTCAAAAATTAAATTTGTCTCCTATGCTGATGACACAGCAATTATCTTTGATGGATATAGTTGGGAAACAGTCTTAAAAAAAACTGAAATTGGCCTTAACACAGTAAGAATGTATTTAGATAGGAGTTTGCTAACACTAAACTATTCTAAAACGAAATTTATTGGATTCTCTACTTCAGATGCTACCGCTTGCAATATTCAGTCCCTAAAATTACACAATAATCAATGTATTTTAACAAACAATAATGACTGTAGATGCAAAATAGACATTACAAAAGAGTCAAAAATAAAATATTTAGGAGTAATAGTGGATGAGCATCTGAGGTGGAAGTATCACGCAGAATATATAAGTGATAAAATAAGATCAATTATACCAATATTTTATCAATTACGAAATATCTTAAGCCCAACACAACTGATTACAGCATATAAAGCCTTAGTCGAATCAATATTTAGGTATGGAATAATAAACTGGGGAGGCTTGTTTGACACTAGTCTAGGGACACTACAAACTACACAAAATTTTATTATAAAAGTAATGTTAAAAAAGGAAAAAAGATTTTCAACAGAGCGAATATACTCGGAAAATAAGTTATTTAATACCAGCTCCTTTATATTTTACAATCTGTCATATTTGTACTCACTGCAATTGTAAAAAACATATTTTTATAAAAGAAGTTAAAAAATATATATTTGAAAATAGTTTATTTTTTGTGTAGCGATAGGGCCATACATGACCCTTGTGAAGTCATTACGTTGAAGTTACATATGTAGTATTGTAGTAAATATTTAGTATTATGCATAGGCGTTATTGTTGTTATTTTTATAATGTTTTGCCAGATTGATGACGGTTGGGTTGGGGTCTTGGAATCCGTTCGAAAATTTAAAAAAATAAAAAAATTGAATCCATTACAAAGACATATTTTTTTTTATAAGTAAGAGTTTGTTTTTTTTAGTTTTAGGTTTTTGGTGTAAACTATCCTGACTTTTATTTATGTATTTAAATGTCTTATTGTTCATATTCTCTGGAGCACAGTACAAATTTTTTGTAAATTTAGTGTGCTCCATTTATGAATTTCTTTTTGTTAATTTTGATTATTTATTGAATAAACAAATTTATTTATTTATTTATTTGGGTAAGAACTTCCAAAGACACGCTGTATATTTTATCTTATTGCAAAGTTTTATCAAAACCCCACCAATGTACTGGTACTTGGTTATACAAATAAAGTAAAATTTATACTACACAACATCTTAGATACTACTTATATGCTCCTTAATTTTTTAACTACATTTGTAGTACAATATCTGTAATAATGTCAATGTATTTTTTAAGTTAAGGCTTAATTTTAGATGATAATTTGAAAATATTTTTATAAAATCAAAAAGAGTCAGAAAAGGTTAAAACTAAATATTGTTAGTTTGGGTAAATATTTCCTAACTTGCTAATAAATTTTTAAATCCTAATCTTGATTAATAAATGTTGTCATCTATTCAGAAATACAAAAGTATAAAAAATAAATAAATTATTTAGCATCTGTGGGTCATTTCTACCAATACACGATAGAAACAAAATAAATGTCCTGCTGAGTATTCCCTGTAAAACGAAATAAATTAGGTGACAAAACAGCTTTTTTCTGCCTTTGTACTAAACACAACGTCTACTTGTGAATATTTCTTGTGTATTTTATACATCCTGCCTTACGACCAAATAAATTGTAAATCTAATTTGTCAGTATTTCTGAAGCTATCGTGGGCGTATTTATCGCTTGGATATGATAATCAACTTTTATATGAAACATAGTTTTGGCTTCTGTACGTTAATCGAGCAGGTTAGGCTTAAGGTATAAGATAATTATTGTAACAGAACAAATAAGTAAGGTAGGTGCGGCTAATAAGGCCTATCGGGTAATAAGGCCTAATTAACAAAAATCCAATTTAAAATATTGGGTGTTTCTCAAGGCCCCATTCACATGTAGAAAATACACAAAACTGATGATTTAGGCTTGTAGTCGCAGGTTGGTCTGCTCGCTATCACTAGCGGGACGCCATTTATAGTGAGGGGTAGTAGAGTGACACGAATAATAAAAAATGGTTTGACCTAGTCGTAAGTAAATTTTTCAATATTTCACCTACATTTATAAATTTAAATAATTTACTATTATTATTTGTTTTTAAAACATTTAATGTTAAAAAAATATGTTAAAAATATAATTTATGTAGTTTTCCATTACACACGTATACCTTATTATTTCACTCATTTTTATATTAACATTTTTGGGGTTTACAATGTATTTTATTTTTATTTTTACAGCGTTAGGAAATCAAATAAGTAATTCGAACTTTAATGTGCCAATTGAATTATTGTTATTTTTAGTGACTACAACCACAATGTCCCCCAAATAAACAGTGTGGTTAAAAACTGACTTGGAGTTAGCGGAGAAATGCCTAACCAATATAAAGCTGCTAGAAGTTAAAGGTTCAAAAATACCATCAGTTTGAAAAAAAACTTTTTCGAAAATCCTTCCTTAATGAGGACTAGAAACCAGAATCATAAAGATTGCTGAAGTAGGATTTTACCATGGATTATAGGACGCTTGGTCTATAAATTTCGCAAGAATATCATCAAAAATAGCTTTAACTTAAGCCTTGCATCGCTAGTAAATACTGGTTTAAGCTATTACCAAAAAGACATTTAAAAATATTAAGAATAAAAGTTAATTTTGTGAACCTGTAAAGAGCAAAAAGGTTATAAACATACCGTTGATGTTCACTTCCTAAGGTTACGCAAGGTCCAATAAACTAAAGTTAAAAATACATTGGAAAGAAAAATGCTATTTTTAAAAATTTAAGTGTTAAAAAGGCATTTTTATAACTGTTAATCAAAATTCCAAAATGTACCAGGTCTATTTAAATTTTTTAAGTATATTATAATCCTAGGTCTTATTACCCTACTATAGTATAATAAGGCCTATTTACAAGGTTTTCCAAAATGTTTAATTTTGTTTTTGAATTACAATGCAATTTGTTAAGTTAATTGTACAGTTTTTATTTTATTTCAAATCTTCGTTAGCTAGGCCTTATTAACCGCACACCTACCAAATATTATTATTATTTTTTAAAACCTATATTTAAAAAAATTAAGTAGGTCAGAATTGCTTAAATGTTTTTATAATTTAAATAATTTCCTAATCAAATGTTAATAAGTATCAAGTATTAAAAAATCAATAACTACCAAACAGTAAATACATTGGCTTAAATTTTTTTGAACATTTAGTAAAATTACAAAGTCAGTTGGAAACATACAACTAACATATTTTGACAGTTCCAAAACTTCCGATTACACTGGAAGTTGATATCAACTTTCTTGTTTTAAGTAGAACACCCTGTATATTATTTATTTTTTAGATTCTGTAACAAACTCCAAATATATTTTGTGTATAATATCCTATACCTAAGTCCCACTGTTTTTAACTTATCGCACTACCTCTAAAAAGTGTCACAACTCAAAAAAGTTTTGAGAAAATTAATGTTTAAAAATAGATTTTGTTTGAAACATTTATTTGTCAGTACCATACAACATACGAGCTACTATATTATTTTATTGAAATAAAAATCATTCGTTTTAGGAAAAGAAATACGAGTTATTTTAAGACTTATAGCATATTTATTTTAACAATGTTTTTCTGAACGTGTTTTGAGTTCCGACTCTTTTTAGCGAGGGTGCGTTATTTTAAATTGTATGTCAAAAATGACGTGTGCAAGCTATTACATAACGATATTTTTTTTTAACAGAAGCCTATAAATGGAATTAAGGTTAGATGTTTTTGTAGAAAAGACATGCTATTTATACCAATTTGGTAAAAAAGTGATGGTACAAAAATGATGAAACTAATTTATTGAACCTTTTTTCCTATCGCAGTAAATACACACATGTAACGGTTTTACCAAAGGTATCTCAGAAATCGACTTTATTAGTTTTAACGAAAAGCATTACCTTATTCCTTACATTTTAATTTAATACCTAAATCTTAATCGTTTTTGGTAAATATATCCTTTTTCTAAACTTAATAGTTTTTAATAGTAAAACAATTAAAATCATTTTTTCTTTGCTGTTTTAAAGACAGCCTATAGAGTCTAGAGTTTCAATATTAAAATTATAAATTAAAAAAAAAACTACTAGGTTTAGAGATAGGACATAATAAACAAAGAAAAATAAGATAAAGATACAAGTGTGTTAAATTTAAATTTAAGAATAAAAGTTAAAGCTTTCCATTCAGCATTCGTGTTTTAGCAATTAGGTAATATTCATAGGTAAATAATAGTCACTACTAGCGACAGCCAACTACCAAACTATTACGTCTTTATTGTAAATTGTGATTCTAAAATAAATACTCTTTTGTCTTTACCAAATAATTTCATCAAATATAATAATAGTTTTAAATAAGTGTTTAATGTTAATATAACTCAAAGATTACACGGATGTGATTGTAAAATTACCATACCCATTTTTAAAGCATTTTTATAAGTTGTAGAATTTAATGGGCAATGTATCATTACATATCACATTATTGGACCCAAATAAACCATAATTACCATTAAAATTTTATCATAAATCTTATAACAGTGTATAGAAAATTTTACGAAATATTTTTCATAAAATGTTTTGCATGATCCAAAATCTGAATTTTTGCCAATATCGAAAACTGCCATAAAGAAAAGATATTTAGAATTAGAAATTACTTTTTAACCTAAAATTTTCTTATTTACAAAAAAACGATATATTCGAGAAAATTTAAGTTTGGCCATTAGTGCATTGTGAATTGTTCTTGTGTAAATGACAGTAAATTTAAAAGTTTATTTAACTTGTCCTATTAAACTTTACTGTTTTGAAATATATTGCAGTTATGTATAGAGATCTAAGTTTTTACCCTTATTGCAAACAAAAGATATGTTTATTTTGTAAATAAATAAAAATTACATATTTAAAAGTATTTTTAATCTCCAAAACATCTTTTCCATACACTAATTTTCGATATTAACAAAAATACAGGTAGGTACTTTACTCCTGAGCAAAAATAACTCCTTTAGGTTTGGGTTGGGTTTCGGACTACAGAACACAGAACTTTTAATAAAGAATACCTTTTTTCGTAAATTAATAATAAAAAGAGTTTTTATACAACGCCAACTTACGCAGACACACTTAAATTATAAACTATTGTATTGCGAAAAAACAAAAACAAAAAATATTAAAATAAAATAATTATAAATGTAACCTTAGGAAAAGGGGGAGGGATCAAGAAAATATAGAAACTATAATGTTGGGTGCTACTGCAGGAGTCTTACACCTTAAATGTTTAATTATAATTTTATAATTAAATCTTACTCCGGCCCTGAAAAAAATATTCAGTTGAAATTTATTAATTGTTAATTTTTATGTGAATTAAACTCTGTCAGCATAAATACGGGTTCAATATAACCTCGAATCTTTTATTATTTTGTCTCTGTATGATCGGAAGCGGTAAAAATATCAGGTTTCAGATCGTTAAAGAAATCTACGTAGGTGATATATTATATCCATTCAATTAAATGGTTAAAAGTTAATTGAAAATCGATTTTAAATCCTACGCTATTGTTTGACATGATTTTTGTACAATATTTAATTAATTCTTTAATTAATGTAGCTTGATTAATTGATCTATTAAAAAGTTATATTTCAATAAATAGAAAAGTTTTGCATCAACATTACTCGCGCGGTAGAAAAAAATATTTTTACATTTTTAAGTAACAATAATAAATAAAATTTTTGTTTTAATATTTTTGTAAAGCAAAGTTGCTTGGCTGGTTGTCTTAAAGTTGTTAGGTTTAATTCAATTTTTATTTCTATCAATCATATAAACCATAAGGAAACCGTCAGTGTTGAATTCAGAAAATTTTTTTTTCGGGGAAGTTTAATAATCCCGGGAGGGACCAAAAAAATTTTATCGTCAAAAATGTTGAACGGCAAAAAAAAACAAAAAAAAAAAATAAGGTCCTCACGTTTTAAACCCCAACAAAAACTACATTCAGATTAAATTCATACTTTTGACTTAATCACCAAATTGTTTTTTTCCGGGGAGATTATTACTCCTGGACCACCCCCTGAATTCAACGCTGGATAAACTGATAAACTAATACAATAAAAAATTGTTTATACACTGAAAAAAATTGTACATTTACAACGAAGGATGTTTTTTAGCCATATTCGTACGTGACAAATTACAATTGACAGTACAAAAGTAGCGTGAAAAACATTTATGTTTTATGTATGTTTAAATAAAACAGACTTTCCTATTTATCTTTGTTCTTTTTTATCCAAATAACGTTGAGTGTAGTATAGGTTAAAGTGTGTTACCATTTTTGTGAATGTTTATTTTAGGATCAGGTGTAATTTAAAGCGTAGTATAACCGAATCATATTAGTTAAATTTTATTAAATACAAAACTTTTTGCACCGCATTTCTCTAGCAAGACGCACGACTGCTGGCTCGTTGCGGTTATGTGTGGCCAAACCTTAACGCGAATCCGGGATGTAAACATTTCGGATTGGGTGACTAAAGGTCTAGCTACACATAACCGCATTAAGGCCGCACCAAGCCTGGATTCACAATTATAGAGAAAAGTGACGCAGATTAATTTGGAAAAATTAAAAAGTACTTTTTATGCCCTTAAAAATAAAAAAAAAACATTTTGATTAAGCTTAGTTTGTTTTATGTATGTATATGATAGATAACCCACATTTAGATCCGCAGTGTCAAGAAGCATTTTTCGCATTTTTACGATCTCGCCCGGTAAACAAATCGAGGGTGGACGAACATGCACAACACCGGCACACCGTGCCCTCCGTCCGCGTTCTGACCGTATCGCTCATTAGCTACCGTACTACGAACGAGAAACCCAGACAAGACGTCATAAATTCTTTCCGATAATGCGGATAGTCTGTTTGACACCTGCGCGTCAAACCTCGGAGATTAGTTGTAACCAAAGGTTTTTGGTTGTAACCAAGCGCACAAACACATTTTTTCGCCCATAAAAGTAACTTTTGCTTCGCGCGGGTAATAATATTGTTTTTATCGAAACTTTGAGTGTAATAGGTATAGGTAAAACTGTGGTACCTTATTTGTGAAGGTTTATTTTACGATCAGGTGTAATTTAAAGCGTAGTATAACAGACTCAAATTATTGCCATTTCATTAAATACAAAACTTTTGCACCGCATCCCCATACATTTCATCAGCGAGACGCATGGCTGCGGGGTCGTTGCGGTTATGTGTGGCCAGACCTTTACATGTTTTGTGTAATACCATATAGGTATAAGTTACGACAACTAAAATATTTTTAAACAACTTTTGTTAAAGTCAATTTAAATTTTGTCACGTGCAACTGTGGTTAGAAATTAACAACGTTCAACGTTGTAAATTTACAATTTTTTTCTTTGCGCAAACTTCTGAAAACGTGTTTATGTAAACGAGATTAATCTGTAGGTAATTTATATCTATTTATGAGAATTTCCAGACTGTTGATAAAAAAAAATTAAAGGCAGATTCTACATCAGAAAATATTAAGAAAAGTTTATATAAACATGGGTCCGCAAATTTTTTACCCCCAAGATACTTGAATTTTAAAAAAAAACTTAAAAAATTTCAAAACATATTAGTAAGAATTGGTAGACTGGACATAGATCTTACTTAAATGAGTATTTATTGATGTTGTGACATAATTGCTAACATTATAAAACCTTATTGTTAAATGAAAGTTTTATGGTCTAAAAATATGCAATTAAGTAGTTTTTTTTCTCTTAAACTAAATAAAATACAAAAAAAAATTAGGAAAGAAACAAGCCGTATTTTTCTCTGCTTAACCTACAAATGCTTAAACAACACATTTACAGTAGCATACCATTTTTTTGTTAAAAACATTCTTTTTAGTTGTAGCGCGAGACGCCACTAGACCTAATAAATATAATTAAGTTAGTGAAAAATTAACGGAATTAACCCCTTAATAAGATAAATAACATGGCCAGATAAAAACAAAATTAGAAACAAAATTGGGTAAATGATTTTTAAGATTAAAATGTTTTTTTTTTTTTTAAATATTAACACCTGTAGGTATCTTAAGAACGAGGAATTTGCGGCCCCATTTTTACATAAACTTGTTTTCATATTTTAATAGTATCATCTGCTCTTAGACTTTCATAACAATATTCTATAACACCTTGTAAATTATTAATGTAATTTTAAACAGGTAATATGGCTTATTATCCATGGCCATTACCTACGATTATTACCCACGGCTGCCATAAGGTGCTTTAAATGTGTCAGTATAAATATGATAATTTGTATATGTTTTCGACAACCTCGGTTTCTAAATAGGGCTTTTTAACCAAGGCCACTATTTTTTAGGCACATACATATGAGTATAAAAATATCCACTAGGTATAGTAAGAACATTTTAAAAGGGCAAGTTCGGTACCCTTTGAAAATAATATAAAAAAACATAAAAAGGCCGCCTGCAATCGGACTATTTTATATAAAGGCGCTGCTATCCTTTACAGCGACGCGCCGATACACTATGGGATAGAAATCCATTATTTTGGCCAAAAAGCAACTTTGAAATTTTAATGGCTCATGTTATGTATTTCAAAGTAGATATTCCAAACTACATGTACGCAAAATTATAAAAGGATATGACGACTTCTATTGGGGTAATAAGAAACTTGAAAATGTATTTTAAGTAAACATAATTATACAACATTTAATCTACTTAGTTTATTATTAGCCTTGTTTACTAAAAAAGTAAAAGAGTTTAAATAATAAGAGCTATTGTTGTCTTTCCGATGCAGTCTCGCAAAGTCTCGCTACTTTTGTCAAAGATTTTTTAACCTTTTTCTATATCAGCTTTTGTACTCACAATTGCCATCCTACTTTTTGCTACTTCTGAGTGTAAGGACAGATACAAGATTTTTTTATAATTTACAAGGTTTTTCATTTTAAAATTTAATATGTTTTGTCCTACACTGAATATCCTAAAAGATAAAAGCATTCAGATGAAAGATATAAATTCTACAGGATCTACCCAACAAAACAGTGTTTTTTATTTATTTTATACGTTAAAAAATAAAAAAGTTGGAAAGATGTATCACTATTACGCTTCTAAGAATAATTTAAAATTATTTTTCAGATTTGGATCGTCATATTTCCGAAACTAATTGAGATAGGCAAATCAAATAATGTAGTTTTTTAAAGCATTTTAAAAGATTTTTTTGGTGGTGATATAATATTCAGGGTATTCCATTTAAAAAAATCATACCTATTGTCGTACCCTGTATATCATATGAGATAATAATCATCGGATTACTGATTAAAATACTACCGAATTAACCAAACAAGCTGACATTTTAGTTTATTTTGTACAATAAAAAATAATGATGTTAAGGGGGTGTAAATTTATAATAACATATAATAAGTTTTAGGTTTCCAAAAGCATTTGTAATAATTTATAATATTTTATCAGTAAAAAGCACCTCATTTTAAGTTAGATTGGTAAGTTTCAGAATTTTGACCAAAAAATTTATTTTTTATCCCATAGTGCGATGACCAGCTGCATTAACCGGCATATCATAAAAGAAATATAGAAAAGGCGGCCGCGAAGAAGACAAGCATGCCGATTTATTTGCTTTAACTTTTTGTATTTTTTTTCTTATCAAAGAGCACAGAATTTATGTTTCTTCTATATTTAAAATCAACTAATAATAAAGCAATCACATTTGATAAATCATTCGCAGTATTCGAAATATTGCGTATGCCATGGCTGACAAATAATCTGTCACAAATCGGAAACATTAAATTTATTGATTGTATTAATATAAAATAGTATGCAACTCGTAAGGAATACTCATTTTCCTCTCGAATAAATTACAGTAAAAGTCATATTCATGAGAAATTCTCGTGCTCGTCCTCAGGTCTGTATTAACTATTTAAAGCGCCCTAGGCTAGAATTCCCGGAGCGCCTATTTTCCTCCAAAAAAATTTTGAAGACCAAAAAAAAAAATCCTTTATAGCGCCTATTTGAGTGCCAGGCGCCTTTACTTCACCACCCTAAATAAAATTTGATGACAAAAAAGGCCTTTTCGCGCCCATTTCATTTCAAAGCACCTTATTAACAGAGAAATTACCACCAAAAATCCCCACCCGACCTAAACTTTTTAAAAACTCCCCTGTCTGGCGCCTATTTTTTCATAGCGCTCTAGACTGTAGCCTAGTCAGCCTAATGGATAATACAGCACTGCTCGTCCCATATCATATTTATTAATTTCTAAGTGTCTTGCATAAATTTCAGGCGATTAACCAATTATAAAACGGTATTTACCAATTGGTTATGTTATCGTTTTATTTCTGTATTATAAGTCTAAATTGTCACTAATTATTATTACAGCGGTTATAATTGGTTAAACGCCTTAAATTGATGTTAGAAAAGAAGAAACATATACTTTATTTCCTTTTTATTCTTATAAAGTGCTCGCCAAAAAATAGGGACACGCCATTTTTAGCACCATATTTAACTTGTAGTAACTTTGGAAATAAAAAATATTTTAAGCTGCGGATTTCGGTATGTTAATGCCCATTTTGTCTAGATGACATGACGCAAAATGATTTTTGAAAAATAATCAAATGTTCATGGTATGGTTAGTGGTCAATGAACAGATGCAAAATTACAAAAAGTTTAGAGGTGTGTGATTCCGGTAATAATTTTTTTTCGCATTTAATTATAGGCCATTAGTAAAGTAACATCAATATCTCCAGACGTTTTTGCCAGTTTTTTGATTACAGCCCTTTAGCCCCAGAGACACTACTAAACAAAAAATGTGTCAAAACTTTGCTACCAATATCTTTAAAACGCTGTAACTTAAAAACGGTTTTACCGATTTCGACCAGGTTTTCACATTCTAAAAGCTTATTTTCTAGTTCTTTTTATTACCTAACCACTTGACCATTTCTATAAAATACAGGGGTCAAACAAAAAGTAAAGATAAAATTGCACAAAATATGGCTATTGTTCGTTTTAAGCTATAACAATTGGGCTGTACGTTGTTGTTTGGTTTGAAATTTGGTCAATATGCAGCTTTGGTCAATACCTCTGGACGGTTTTTTTACTTTTTCGATTGGTGCCTTTTGGCCACAGATATGCTACCAGGCAGATCCATTGTCCTAAAATGTGTCTTTTGTGGATTTTTTGATGTGATCTGGAAATTTTAAATTAATTACTTCCTAATGATTTTTTTTTCGTACAGGGTAATCAAACAAAACTGACTCTTTCATTATACAGGGTGTTTTAGATTTTATTTGGAAAAATTTAATAGACGATAGAACATGAAAAAATAAAAAAGGTCTATATAAACATGCATGTTTTGAAGCTTCGTTCTCGAGATACAGGGTGTTAAAATTTTGGAAAAATAATAGTTTTTTATTCATAGCTCAAAAATCCCTTGGCCGAGTTTTCTTAAACTTAACAGGTTTGTTTCTCATGATAAGAGGTATCATTTGATGTAATGAGATTAACCGTAATTATTGCAATGGCGTCCCAGAGGGCAATCTAGTTAGTAAAGATGGAAAAATAATGGTACGCCACTGCTTTTTTATAATTTTGTATGTTTTTAGATTAAGCATTTAAAAATACAACTTTTTTGTTTTTTGTTTATTTTTCGTATGTTGCTTTGTTTTCGAGCAAAAAAATAAAAACTAATACTTTATTGCTTGGCCCTATAGAAAAATACAACTTTTTGTTTTTAAATGTTTTTTCGTATTTTGCTTCGTTTTGAAGAACACAAAATAATAAAAAAATCCTGTTTTTTAGTGGCCTCCTAAAACATACATTTAATGTTTTCATTTTTTAAAATAATAATTGTTGCTTTACACATACAAATGGATGAAAGTAAATTTAATTTGCATGCATCTGATGGACGAATCTTAGTTTGGAGAGAGAGGAATGAAAGATACCGTGAGGAGAATATGGAAGCAAGGGTTGCGTTTGGTGGGGGTGGTGTTACTGTATGGGGTGGTATCATGAGTAATGGAAGAATGGAAATGGTTATTTTAATAGGTGAGACTATGAATGCGAATAGGTACAGGGATTTCTGTGTGAAAGAACCTGTCAAGTTTAAGGAAAATCAGCCAAGAGATTTTTGAGCTATGAATAAAAAACAATTTTTTTCAAAAACTTTAACACCCTGTATCTCGAGAACGAAGCTTCAAAACATACATGTTTATATAGACTGTTTTTTATTTTTTTATGTTCTATCGTCTATTAAATTTTTCCAATTAAAATCTAAAACACCCTGTATAATGAAAGAGTCAGTTTTGTTTTATTACCCTGTACGAAAAAAAATCATTAGGTAGTAATTAATTTAAAATTTCCAGATCACATCAAAAAATCCACAAAAGACACATTTTAGGACAATGGATCTGCCTGGTAGCGTTTCTGTGGCCAAAAGGCACTAATCGAAAAAGTAAAAAACCGTCCGGAGGTATTGACCGAAGCTGCATATTGACCAAATTTCAAACCAAACAACAACGTACAGCCCAATTGTTATAGCTTAAAACGAACAATAGCCATATTTTGTGCAATTTTATCTTTACTTTTTGTTTGACACCTGTATTTTATAGAAATGGCCATTTACCAATAAAGTGGTTAGGTAATAAAAAGAACTAGAAAATAAGCTTTCAGAATGTGAAAACCTGGTCGAAATCGGTAAAGCCGTTTTTAAGTTACAGCGTTTTAAAGATATTGGTAGCAAAGTTTTGACACATTTTTTGTTTAGTAGTGTCTCTGGGGCTAAAGGGCTGTAATCAAAAAACTGGCAAAAACGTCTGGAGATATTGATGTTACTTTACTAATGGCCTATAATTAAATGCGAAAAAAATTATTACCGGAATCACACACCTCTAAACTTTTTGTAATTTTGCATCTGTTCATTGACCACCCTGTATACCATGAACATTTAATTATTTTTCAAAAATCATTTTGCGCCATGTCATCTAGACGAAATGGGCATTAACATACCGAAATCCGCAGCTTAAAATATTTTTTATTTCCAAAGTTACTACAAGTTAAATATGGTGCTAAAAATTGCTTGTCCCGATTTTTTGGCGAGCACTTTATTTCGAAATGTCAAATAGTATTTGTCAGTAATGACATTTATTATTTGTTGTTCTAACAACCAATTACATTTTCCAACAGGTGCACAAAATAACTGATTCGCGCACGCGAGTATCAAAATACTATTATGTTTAACTTTTGAGCTAAACCTAAACTTTATATTAAGGAACAGCATCTCGAAGATAATCTAAATAATTTTAACATTGTAATTCACGTAAAAACGTAGAGTTAATTAAAGCGAAAGATCTAAAAAGCTGCACGATCAGCTAACCGAAAAAATTCGATTAGACTTGGGACTTATTTATTCGACAATTAGCGTAAAGATCCGTCCCCAAGGGCCGATCAGGCTAAAAAACAAGGTCCTTCAGTGCACGCGAGCCGCAGATAATTGAAGTGACATCCCCGGCCACTTAAAGCTTCCCCCGATCGGAGATGGCCAGCGTCAGGGGATGCGGCGGAAGCGAAACTGAAGACGCATTGGCGTAGTTTGCTTGACCAAAAATTTATTATTGTGTATTGAGTTTTTAAAATTAATACGCTTCTACAGCATGATCTACTAATAAAATAACTTCTTAAAAAGAAACGTTGCCTGCAATAAAAGGATAAACTTCTTACGAAAAAGGTCGTAGGTATACTCCGAAAGTAAAAAACATTTTTTTGTCAAGCAATATTAAATGTAAAAAATAGTGATCTTTTATTAAATACCACTGTTTCTATGGTGTTACATATACCGGATCAGCTAAATAACTTAACACATGGGCAATGTGAAAAAAAAAACAGTCCAACGTGAATACCCGCATGTAAACATTTCTGATTAGACAGGTCACATACATCCTTTGTTGTTGCTTTACTGGCCGATATCCCAATACCTATTTGCTTAACCAGTATATTTCCTATGAAGGTGCTAGTTTTAAACTGTACAACCTCAAAATTAGATTTCTATGATATATTTAAATTAAAATAAACAAAGAAATTATGTAATTGCATATAATACAGCTTTTCTAAGTTTAAACAATTTGTTCATCATGACCTTAAAAGTGATTTATTAAAATCCAGTGTTGAAAAATATAATTACTGGAACATTTATTTCACGGTTTTATTAAAAAGTGAAAATGAAGATTAAGCCTACATTTTAAAACTAGGCCTCACATCAGGCGCGCAACTAGAATTTTAATTTTTGTTTTATCTAAAAAACAGACACAGGATCAACGTCAAACATATACCTGATACTATTGGCCTAAATGAGAACAATTTAAATAACAAATTTTTTATTTTGGAATTTGCGCGAATAAAAGTTTTTGCTTTCCTCCCCCTCCCGGAGAAAATCAAAACTTTTAATGGCAAACCCTGAATTTGTATTGTTTTCATAAATTTCATCAAATTTTATCAACAAATATTAAATGTTATAAAATTATCTACATTTTTGAATACAAAAACTATAGTCAGTTGAAATTTTTCCACTCTACATCTTATTATATTATAAACAGAAAAATTGTGAATTTTAAAGCCCAAATAATAGTAAGTTTTTATTTTTATTAATTTTATTCCATTTGTCTTGACAACGGTGGCAGATTTGCCACCGAAACGTCGATTTTTAATTATCTGTTTACTTGTTTAAAATTTTTTTGGTTTTTAGTACTTTTAATTTTATTTTGTCGTGTACCCAAATAAATACCATCTATTTTAATTCTAATTGCGCAAAACTACACTCATAATATCTAGATACAAACAACAGTAGAGCAGGCATAATAAAAATAAACTTTATTATAACTTATTTAATGGATAAGTTTTAACCAAAAACAAAAAAATATATCACCTTGTTTTTTTGTAACAATTCTACATAGTTTACAGTTTTAAAAATCCTTCATTATAATTAAATATTATTTATGTTCAGAAATTACGTTCTACTGTTTTATTTTTTATTTTTTTAATTTATAATAATTGATTATCTCCCTACGTCAAAATATTTTTCAACTTTTGTTTTAATATTAGTAATTATTTGTCTAAGTTTGCCTACAGTTTACTAATCTTACAAAAAACGAAATATGTTGGATCAGTGCCACTGCTGTTTCATTTACAACAGTGTTCAGAATCCTTGAGTTTTAATAAATCATTTCCTTAAATTTCTCATTGATAATAAAAACAAAATCTCAAATTTTTGAGCATAGAGTTATTTGACAAATAGACATCAGTTTTTTTACATAAATGTCACTTTAAGTAGACCAACAAAAATCAAAATGGGGTACCACAAGCGACCATACTTGGTCCAATACTTTATAACTTACATTAACTCATTGCCAGGTCCGTATTATCCCTTAGGCTGACTAGGCTATAGCCTAGGGCGCCATGAAAAAAATAGTCTAGTTTTTTAAAAACGTTTAGGTTGACTGGACATTTTCAGTGTGAAAAGGAGGGAATGACCTTTTTTTTGTCATCAAATTTTATTCGGGTGATGAAGTAAGGCGCCTGGCACTTAAGAGGAAAGAAGTTTTTTTGCTCTGCTGGAAAATAGGCGCTCCGGGATTCTAGCCTAGGGCGCATCAAACAGTTAATACGGCCCTGCTCATTGCTTTTTCTAAACATTAACGTCAAAATATTATCATATGCAGATGACAAAGCTCTTGTTTTTGAAGAAACAACTTGGGATAATGTAAAAATTAAAGCTATAAATGGTTTTCAAGGGGTAAAAAATGGTTAGACACATTTAAACTTTCCCTTAATATAATGAAGACAAACTATATCGCATTTTCTATAACAAATGCAAATATACATACATTTGATAAACTCATAATAGGCATTGACCTAAATTCTAAAATCTGCTCGGTAAAAAAACAACAAAATACCTGGGTATTATTTATAGTGGCTTAGCACCTCAAATAATGGTTTATGAACTGAACACATTGGATATCTAACGACAAGAATACGTAAACTTACACATAAATTCTATATTCTGCGAGAATTTCTTAATATAAACTAATTATTCAGGTATACATACCTTTGGTAGAATCCTTAATTAGATACGGCATAATGATTTGGGGTGGAGCCTACCACAGAAATATACAACCACTAAGCACTATATAAAATTACATCTTGAAAGTTGCATATAAAAAAAGACTTTATTCCACAAATCTACTCTATAGTGCAGAAGTTGGTAATTTTAAATTTCTTTATATACACTTCGTATGTGCTTTTATAAACTCAAAAAAAAATCAGCATTACATTACGCACTCCCACTTAACGAGACATAATACAAATAATAATTTACCAGTGACAGTGAATAACAGAACCATAAACATAAAATTTATGGATTACTTAGAACCCAAATTGTGGTAGGATCCTAGAGTCTCTGTTGGCTTTTCTCCGTTGTGATATGATGACTGGTGTTACATTTTATTTTTTCTTTTTTGTCGGGTTGTAATACCCTTGCGATAACTATGGATTTTAAATATTATATGTATAATATTGGCAATATAACCTAACTATTACTCATGAGTACATACAGATACTTCAATAGGTATAGGTACTCAAACAATAATTTAGTATATAGTGTAGGATAATAAGAAAATGCAAGATTTGTAAAATTTTGGTAATACCTACATTATTATTATAGGCGAATACGTTTTATAATTTTAAAAAATATCTGGAAAATTCTAAAAAAATTAAAATACTTTAAAGATGCCCTTGTACTTATCAATCCGTAGCTACCACAATGAAAATCTATATAGAATGCATTACTTGTCCCCAGGCGTTCGCGATTAGCGAACAAATCGCACGGCAGGGGCAAGACTTATGCGATCGTCCCAAACAATCAATGTCTGATCGACGGCGTTTTTACGCCAACAAATCGACTTTGAGAAATTTATTTGTTTTGCTGGACAACGGTCATGGTTATACTTATATTTATTATTTTAACACTATTAGAAGTATATTGTATATTCGGATTTTTAAGCAATTTTTAAGTAATCAAAAATATTTTATTGGTTTTACAAAATTAAAATGGTTAAACAAAAAAATATGGAATACATGGGTATATTGTGAATACCTAGTATAAAAAAGTATATATTTTGGGAATTTTAAAAATATACATTTTTGGGAAATTTAAATTTTAATTGGGTTACTTAACATTAGGAAATTTGGTACATAAAAATATACGTGAGGTGTCAAGGTTTAAAAAGTATAAATCAAACAATTTTCTAGGTTACTCTTATAATAATAAAATAAAAACATTAAACAAACTGGGGTAGCGTAGAAATGTAAAACAAACACTGGAAAATTTGATATTTATTATTTATTTATTTATTTATAGTTAGTAAAGTCAAGCATAAAGTTAAAGTTTTAGTTAAGCCCCCGTACGGGCTATCCCTAGGGATATGCCCGTACTAAATTTATTTAATCAAATAAGTTAAGTTGTTTTTTTAAAAAATGTAAAGTTAGGTTTGGTAGTCCACCGGTCTCATGGTCCCAAGAAGATAGTTCCATATGGTACATTTGCCAAGTGACGTCAAGTAGTATTTCAAAATGTCAACGTCACAATATATTTTTGGAAGATTTTGGACATGCGAAATTGACAGTTGCGTAGCATGTCTTGAAGGGGTATCACAATGAGTTAGGGGGACCAAAAAACAATTTGAAGACCACAAAAAAGGTGCCTACTTTTCAAAGAACATTGTTTTTCTTACTTCAGTATTGCTTTTTTCGTTCATATCAAACATTTTTGAAGACAAAAAAAGGGGCCCACTTTTCCAATTTATCCGACAGTTTTCCAGCACCTAAATTTTTTGCTTACACACGGTTAAGGGGCCCTGTAGCCCGAGGGCCCTGTATCATTGACACGGCTGATACGGCGGTAGCTACGACCCTGAAAAATTAGTAAAGTAATATTTTTCTCAGAAATGAGTTACGCATACCCAAGTTACTTGCGATAATAGTTCTATTATATGAACAATTCAAAACTTCCATCTTTGACTTCTAAAGAACTTAAGTAAAATTTAAATTTTAGTAAAAGCAAGAAAAAATTGTGTGGTAACGGTAAAACTCCAAAGTAACTTAAAACGTAAATAAATAATATTCCGTATGTGTCACTTAGTGAGTTTTTTGGATGCAAAGTCGAGACAGGATATTAATTGATTGTGTATTAGGTCAAACCATTAATTTAGTTTTAAGTTTAGTGGGCTAACAATTTTTTCTAGTGTTTTTATGTACAGTTATATTACTTTATTTATTCACTATACCTATGGTAATTAATTCTAAATTCTAATCTAATCTACCAGAAATTTTTAGGATTTTATTTAATTTTATTTAATGAGTCTTATTATAAAAGGGATATTTTCCACTTAAACTGAGACAAAATGGTTTACATATTCATTAGTAAATTTTATTTAAAAATCAAGATTTTGGTCAAAAGGGGATATTTTTACAGTTACTTGATTTAGTTAGAATCAGGGGCGCAAATATATAGGATTTTTAAATAATTTTATTTAAACACTGAGACGTGGGACCCACACCAAACGGTGCTTGTCTAAAATCAGGACAGGACCCTCTTCTAACGGTTGAATTGTTTCGTTATTTTTCATTAAAATTTTGGGACTTTAGTAAGACAACATTAACTAAATTGTAGGCAAGAAATGACAAATATTAGGGGCGTGCGGTAAAATTTTAAGTAAGAAAAGCAGTTTTTAAAAACTTACCTATATGTACAGGGTTGTCCAACGAAGGGTAAACACCCTCGTAATTTCTTTATTTCAAAAGATATTAAAAAACGGTTTATACAAAAGTTGTAGGAATTTTAGAGGAGAATATGAGCAGTTTGCCATGAAAACAATTGAACATCTAATAAAAAATTTATACGAAAAAATATGGTTATCTTCCTTATTTTAAATGGAACACCCGGTATTATTATGTGATTTTTGGATTCTCTAGAAAATTCTAAACCTTTTTCATATAGGGTGTTACATGTCTAAAGTTAAAAGTTTCGGAGCAATGGACAATTGAAAATCAGTAAAATGTCTTATAGCTTATTCTATTAACTAGGCTGAAATGCAAAAAATGTCAACAATGGGACACGTGCTCCAACAGTGGCGTTTGGTTGCCGTGCAGCGAGTGAATCAAACAGTCGTCAAACTTTTGATAGTTTACTTGTCAAAGAATATTCTTCTACTATAACTATTTGTTAAAATGAACAGAAACACGCGTTACTCAAAAGACGAAATGATAGATATGGTGAATACGTTGGCGAGGAATGTGTATCAGTTGAGAGCGTCCAAACGACAGTATCTAAACATGTATCCCGACAGGCGGCAACCAAGTTTGAGAACGTTGAAAAAATTAGGAGACAGATTCAGGTAGACCGGAAATGTAGGTTATAAGAAGAGAGTTGTCATTAATAAGCCTGTTCTCAATGAGGAAAATCAGCCACGAGTTTTGCTTTCCGTTCATGAGAATCCCATCCAAAGTACCAATTCTCGGAGTGAAGCCCTTGGTATGTCTTACACATCTGTGAAGAGAATTTTACAAAATCACAAAGTGCATCCCTATCGCATTTCGTATCACCAGAAGCTACTACCTGGTGATAAAGAAAAAAGAGCAGATTTTTGTTCTTGGGCTATAGAGAAAATTGACCAAAACCATGACTTTTTTAAAAACGTGTTATTCACCGATGAATCTACGTTTAAAAGTGATCGTACTATGAACTGACATAATTTAAGGTACTACAGTCAACAAAATCCTAATTGGAGAGGGGAAATTATGAAACAAGGAAGATGGTCAGTGAACGTATGGGGTGGAATTATAGATAACTCTGTTGTTGGCCCATATTTTTTCGAGGGTACTTTAACTGGTAACAAATATTTAAACTTCTTAAGAGAATCGTTGCCGACATTATTAGAAAATGTAAACCTTTAGGTTAGAAGATATATGTGGTTCCAACATGACGGGGCCCCGCCGCATAGCACACGTGATGTCACTTTTTTCTTGACTGAACGTCATGGATCGAAATGGATAGGAAACAGGGGAAATCCATGGTATGAAAATAGGGAAGACGACGGACCGATTCTCTGGCCTCCTAGGTCCCCGGACCTCAGCCCATTGGATTACTTTCTGTGGGGATTCATCGACAATTTCGTGAATGCTACGCCTTGTGAAAGTCCAAATGAAATGAAAGAGAGGATACAAGAGTCTTTTAGAGCTGTCAATCATAATATGCTACACAACACGTCAGAGAACTTTATAGAGCGCATGCATATGTGTTTACTGCTGAAGGAGGTATTTTCGAATCCTAGATGACGTTAATGGATTACTAAATGTTAGATGTTTTTGCTATGCAAATAAATGTTTCTTTTTTTTGTTATTTAATTACAATTCGTTTATCTATCACAGATGTATTGCCACTTGAGTATTCCTGAATGTTTTTAATCAAAGAATTCTTAATAGAAACAGAAAATGATAGTGAACAAAAAATACTAGTATTATTGTGAAAAATCGTGGGGTGCTCTGTGCCATATTTTTGTATATCAAGCAACCCACGCTTTTTCACAATAATACTAGTATTTTTTGTTCACTATTATTTTCTGTTCACGTGTCCCATTGTTGACATTTTTTGCATTTCAGCCTATTTAATAGAATATCTAAGCTATAAGACATTTTACTGATTTTCAATTGTCCATTGCTCCGAAACTTTTAACTTTAGACATGTAATACCCTATATGAAAAAGATTTAGAATTTTCTAGAGAATCCAAAAATTACATAATATACCGGGTGTTCCATTTAAAATAAGGAAGATAACCATATTTTTTTCGTATAAATTTTTTATTAGATGTTTAATTGTTTTCATGGCAAACTGATCATATTCTACTCTAAAATTCCTACAACTTTTGTAAAAACCGTTTTTCAATATCTTTTGAAATAAAGAAATTACGAGGGTGTTTACCCTTCGTTGGACAACCCTGTACATAGTTTGTTTCTTCAAATTCGTCAATTTTATTATTATTATTTTTTTAAATTACATTTTAGAGGATGACGTTTTGTGTTGTTGCTTCCAGGGACTGCACGTCACCAACAGATATACTTAAATATCAATCTGGTCGCCATTTTGCAAAAATTAACTGAAAAGGGAGGTTTTGTGACACACCATTTTAAAGCTACTGACGAGTACGTAATAACCCTAAAATATAAAGTCAATATCTTTAGCTCCTTTAAAATTGCGGTACTTTTAAAATTACAAGATTATTTGATTTCGATGGCCATATTTCCGAAACTAAGATGTAAGAAGTTAGATGTACTTAATGTGGCATTTTCTTAAAGGTTTTTTTAAATATATTTTTAATGGAGATAAATATACAGCGTGTGTCATTAAAAAAATAAAATAATAAATAAATTATAAACCCTCTATATTACCACTAATATCACTTTTCAAAAAGTATCACATTAAGTATACCTAACTTTACTAGATTCGATTAAAATCAGGAATTAAAGTAATTATTAAAGTATTACTATTTTCAGACGCGGTGAGTTTTTATATTTCTTAGGGGTG
The DNA here is from genome assembly GCA_014170235.1 of Listronotus bonariensis. NCBI lineage: Eukaryota > Metazoa > Arthropoda > Insecta > Coleoptera > Curculionidae > Listronotus > Listronotus bonariensis. The sequence continues at coordinate 3,710 of JACEGR010008470.1, read as the reverse complement.
CCATGGTGTCAAAAAATTTACCTAATAAAAAATTGAAGAACAGAAAAAGGTTCCAATTGAAAACATCTACTCTTACTCAATAATTTGTTCTTATCCAACAGCATATCTGTCATTTCTTGCTTAAAATTTGGTTTATGTTGTCTTACTAAAGTTCTCAAATTGTTTTGAAAAAGTACCAAACATTTCAAAAGTTAGGAGGTTGGTCCTGACTTTAGACAAGCAATGTATAATAAGTGCTGTTGGACTTAAGAGAAAGACATTTTATTTTGGAATCTGAGTTTAAATTAGTTAAATTTTTGCCTAGGTTCCAAGAGAAAATCAAAACTTTTAAAAGCAAATTCTTTATTTGAATGTTTTTTTGTAAATTTGATTAAATTTTATCGACTAATCTGAAAATCCGCCTTTTCTTGTAATAAAAGGCATCTAAAAGTCTTGCATAAACAATTGTACAGTGAAAAAAATTCGGTAAGAAATGACAAATATTAGGGGCTACGGTTTTATGAAAAATATGGATAATTTGACAACATTTCGATTTTTTGATAAAATAAGATCAAATTCACGAAAAAAAAAAACAATTAGAGAATTTGTTTTTAGAAGCTTTGATTTTCTCTGGAGAAAGTAAAAAAACATTTGGCATATTCCGATTTTTTTTGTCAAAGTATTCGTCCTTAGTCCAATAGCATGTGGTATATGCCTGCCATGGGTTGCGCGCCTGCCAGCACTATAGTAGGAAAAATTAAGTGTACTTATATATTATTTGCCCCCCACCTGGTGCCAATTGTTTTATGTCTAAGCATTTAAACTATTAGTTAAAAACTATAAGATAAATTACAATAAAAAAAATGAAATACATATTTTGAAGTGCCAGTCTGCTCTTGCAAAATACAATAACATAATACATTGATATATTTTGTTTAATTAAAAACATCAAAATTATTAATTATTGTTTTAGATATAAAATAATTATTTTTTAGGGTATAAAAAATTAAAAAAATTAACTTACTCAAAATTATTTGCCAACCTGATTTAAGGTTTACAATTAGCACTTAAGATACTTTTGGCCAAAAAGCTCTACTGAATTAAATTAAATTTTGCACGAAACACGCAAGTTTTCTTTTTAAATAAATCAAGGTCTCTAATGTAATCGTACATCAAATAGTCCTACTTTATACCTACTAATTATACCTAACGTTTATTTTTAACCAATATTTTTGTATCAACATAGGTACATAAGGTTTATGCGAAGCCTATACATAGGTAGTTGTAATATGTTGTTGCGTGTGGTGATAATTATCTACCTATGGCTATTACCTACGTAGGTAATTCCTAAAACAGATATGCTTAATGATTTAAAACAAAAAGCCTAACTATTTTGCAAAACTAAATAAAATTTCATGTTTTGTTTCATGTACCTACAGTAGTAAACACGTCTAACCAACTATTCCCATTTTTGAGTACTTACTTAATTTAAAAAAGGGTAACATACCTACTAAACACTTTGAAGCAGTGGCGGCTTGTGCATTGGAGAACAGGGGAGGCTAAAGTCATAAAGACTATATAAACACAGAAAATACCAATGATCTGAAAAATAAATATGGATGAATGCAGCGAAAATCACAATAACCCCTACGTGGGCACCGCGCAGTACACTTGTGGGCATGCGCAATAAACATTTACTGACTAGCCGAAAACAAACAACAGGACCGGGTTTAACATTTTGTATATGATTCATTTATAAAGAAAATATACCAAGTAATTTTGGGGTATACATATTTAAATATTTTATTTTAAGTCTGTATTCGTCTTTCATAGCAGTCCCTAAAAAGTAAACCGGTTTTATATTGGGGACTATTTTTTGTTGTATATTTTTTTATTTTTCGGTCGTATCGCCGATTTTATTAAGATTTAGCAAATGAGAGTGCTTAGAAGCACTGATCTCAATTTAAATTCCATTTTATTACTAAAACACCTTCTTTTTGATTCATGAGGACCCACTTTTACTTAACCTCAAACCTGCACGCTATTTTATGTATTATTATCTTCCTTCTTAACACTACCTTAACACAACAAAACTGAATAGTTGGTATTTTATTATAAAAGCAATTAGATTTGGTGTAACTTGTTTGAGGAATAAATCTCAATTCATAAACTGATATTTCATTCCCGTTGGCGTAGCAGTTGTCGTTCAGTAAAGTTTGGCGTGTAATGCCATTGAAATTGTTTATTTTTGGGGTTAGGGCCAAACTGACCTTATATTTGTAATTGAAACCACAAAAAAAAGCGAATCACAAATATCAAAATTGGTAATGTACCCAGTAAGTAATTATTGATTTAATTTGCCTACAAATGCCAACTTGAAATAAACTTGATAATGTAATAATCTTAAACTAGGCTTAAAGTGCAATGGAATCGCTTGGACTATTTAATTTTATTCAAAACATTCCACAGAAAGATACCTATGTTCCTTTTTTAACATACGAGCAATAAGCAATTTACAAGATATTATATGGTATAAATCGTCCTCAATATCACAAAGCGGCGTATCTTTATGTTTAAATTTCACGAGGGTGCTTTTAGGTATTTTTGTACTACTCTTTTTTAGTAAAATGAAATAGGCTTAGTATTATATTTCTATAACTTTTAAAGATACCAAAATCTAACATATGCCAATTTGTAATATTAAGAAGCAACTTTTTTAAGCAATTACATCAGCTCTAGTCAATTTTCCTACTTTTTGAGATACGCCACATCGTGATATTGCCGACGAAATTGCTTATGGCTACGTGTTATAACTTGAAAATATGTCAAATTATTTTAATTAAACTGCCATATTTTATTTTGTGTAATTATAAATGCATCAGTCCAATGCTAATACAGGGTGTCCGACTATATTTTAACCCATTTTCACCGCGAATAATTTTAAAAGAAATAAAATTATCAAAATGCGGTTTTCGCGAAAAGCCTTAGATTTTTTTAAGTTTCTTTTTATATCCTTGCCATTTGGTTGTGACATTTATTTCTTACGAAAACGGTCAATTTTCGTATATAGGGCAAGTTTGTTATTTTAAATGGAACCCCATATATATTTTTCTATAATCCTTAAATACAATTTTTCCCGCTAAAAAAAAATTAACCCAAACCATGACTATTTCAAAAAATAATGGATTTATTGATCTCTAAAAATTGACTGCATGGCAATAAAGAGTATTATTTAAAACAGGAAATTTGCTACTTACTCATTATTTAATTTTGGTTATGCAAAACTTAAATTAAATAAAAGTTTAAAAAACACCAAGAATTACTCACAACGCACAAATAAAACACCAAATACCAAATAACTATATCTGATAACGGTCGACCGTAGATGGGAGATTGGGTTTGGTCGGTCGACGGCCTCAATTTTACCTGGATTTTACGATCGGGAAATCCCAAATTATAAATTAAATTAGGATGAGTGTGACCCTGTCACTGCATAGGTAAACGTTTTCAGTGTTGCAACCACTATATTTATTAAAATACTGCTAATTTTGTCAATGTTGCCAACACTATATTGGGTTTTAAATAAAAAATGCTTATCTTTATAACAACTGCGCATGTGCAAAGGTGTACAGCAATTCTCCCAGTGTGGGGTAAAAATTCTTGCGCAGGTCTATTGAAAATATATGGGGATCATTTTCTATTAGCAATCCTTTTAATTTTTAGATCATTGG